>JAOBYK010361687.1:0-16797 GCA_025434845.1 Phenganax subtilis | reverse complement strand
TGTACTCAAATTTCAAGGCCCAGTGCAAACGTCACGCTTCTGTGCTAAACTCATTCAAACAATAGAATGTGATGCAATTCCTCATGTATTGCATTTAATTTGTTCAGTGGCATGAGAAGTGCAACATTTGAACTTGGCCTAAGGGTCGACTAGTTTAATAACGAGTTCTTGCCTTTGTCTGTCTAAACTTCGCAAGCGTCTCATGCCTGAAAATCTCCCGAGGTTGGCAGCTATGTAGCTAATCCTTTTTATAGAGAAATTGTTGAGCTTGTATTTGCACCAGAGGTCATTTTGCCACAAGTAGCCTGTTTAAGAGTGAAAATAGAAGAGTATTTAGGGCAAAGAGTTTGTCTGTTTCTTGATGAGCCATGAAGGCCAAAACATCACTACCTTGCTCACTGCCCTCGGCTAATTATGCAATTTAGACCTTTGATACAAGTTTGGACCATGCAGTTTGAAAGCAAACATTCATATTTTTAAAAATGTGCATGGTATAGTCAGAGTTTTATCAACACATGCCATACATTTGCTGAACGCCATCAGCTTTTACAAGCTTATCTTAGTGATAGTTCACTTTTCATCAGCGACTTTAATCTGGAAACCTATACCTTTTAATGCTGAGTTGTATGATGACAGGGTAAAAGATGCTTTTTATAGCCATCATTCCTCAGCAGAAAAGGTTGAAACATCTTCTATTGCAGTTTTCAGTGGAATGCAGAACAAAAAGGATTTGTGTGTTGTTATTGCAAACGGCAGTTATAGGTTAACGTTGGGTCAAATGGTTATGATTTTTCAGCATGAAGATAATAACATGTGCCTGCTAGTGAATGAGGTGGCAGCCCAGCATGAGTCTACAATGGGTTATTACAAAATAATGTTGCTTGCCTTCTTACAAGGTTGGAAATGAGCATGTTCTTGTTCTTAAGCATGCTCTTTGCCTGGTAGACAAGGCATCCATCTACAAGTTTTGTTCCTGTTTATTGGTTTACCTATTTTTATTAGATAGATTGTCAGTGAAATTTGGCCAGAATTAGATTAACATGAATAAAGTTTTCGAACTACTTGAGAAGTTAGTACCACCTGAAATGCTGTTAAGAACTAAGGATAAATTTATTGAAATTGGTGTTTC
The DNA here is from genome assembly GCA_025434845.1 of Phenganax subtilis. Lineage (NCBI taxonomy): Eukaryota > Metazoa > Cnidaria > Anthozoa > Malacalcyonacea > Clavulariidae > Phenganax > Phenganax subtilis. The sequence continues at coordinate 15,668 of JAOBYK010361687.1, read as the reverse complement.
TAACATTCATGATCTGCAGCTTGTTGAAGAACAAGATCTGGCAGATGTGCTTAAACCTATACAAATTAGAAAGCTGTTGAAACATTGCCACTCAGGTGTGTAGCCACTCAAAATGTTTAAAAATTCCCTATTCCAAACCATGCAGCAATGCACAACAACGATGGTACTGGTATGGTTTGATAAGAACTGAGTTTGATCAGAAAGAAAAAAAAGTTGATTCAAATATAGTGCAACCCTTTTCTAATCTTCAGGGGTTGGTTTTTAAAAGCTGGATTAGCATTAACCCTAGGTTAAAATTTAAACAGTTGATTAGTTTGTGCATTTCTCTATGGCCAGTTGTTTGAAAACTCTGGAAGCAAGGACTTCTTTTTACATTGATGAGCTTTGTGGAGAAAAGTTATCAAGATAGTAAACAAGTAGTGAAGAAGCTTTCTTCAAACTTTATGTTAACTCAGGGTTTAGCTTATCAGCTTCTGAGCAACTGGCCCCTGGTGTGTTTGAGATATTTAAAAATTCAATTTTGAAAATGTCTTCGCGTTAGAACTTTTATGAACTCATGAGAATCTTAGGCCATCACTGCTGTATATTGCCAGAATAATATTTGGCAACAGGGAAACCAGGAAGAAATTAGCCTATGCATAATGCTAATATATAAATTTCACCGACTAGTATTCTGCAGTATAGGTGTGTTTGCAAAAATGGTACAGAAGTGAACTCAATCCATAATTATTGTAGCAAAAATGCCTTCACAGCTAGAATCACCACCACTTGGCCAGGAGAATTAAAGGCAATACCAGGAAAAGAATCAGAAGTGTTAATAGTTTCTGATTTGGAAAAAGCACCCACTTCGCAGCAGAAAATCCTGCCACACTAAAAGAGTAACTCCAGTAGAACACCTGGACATGCATCTGAATGCTCACCTGAACCAACAGGGAGCTCTGGAAGAGGTACTCCAATTCTCTTTGATACAGATATTGAATTAGATGCTGAGAGTACTTGTAGTAGCAAAAATGTATTTAAGTCTGCTGCCCACAACTGGATCAACAAATTTGAAATTCATTGGAACAAATTTCCAAAATCCTTGCTCAAAGCTTGCTCAGTAAACGGTCGGCCGAGACCTTGAGATAGGTGTGAAATGATTCAAATCATATGCGACGATATTAAGGATTACACCCTCTATTTAGGAAGGAAGAACCTCTCACCTCTCAAAAATTTCTAATATGATTATTGCCAGATACAGATTTTCATTTTGCAACATGATTGGTAAATTGTACAGTCAGTCATTAACTTACACATTAAGCAACATGACTCTTATCGGCGGTGAAAAATTATGTTTATGAACTTTTAGTTTTCATACCTCCATACCTTGATCAAAAAAAGCAGGAGGTGGACCACATCACGAATGTTTATGGTAGCTACACGTAATTGAACATCATATTGTGTTATAGGTGACGATGCTATTGGGTCAGGGCATGCATCCCTGCAAAAGTAACTAGAAGACAGAATGGTAAAATAAGTAGTAGATTAATGATATGTTCTGCCCACATTTGCATAATGAAATGCACGAAATACAAAATTTGTATAAACCACCTGCTAGAGATGTATATTATATATAAACTTGCTATATAAACTCATTTGCATAATAGGTTAGTTATTTGCATAGAAATCGGATGATTAATTCAACATATATAAGTAGAGAACAAACAATGATCTGCATACAAAGTCAAACAACAAATTTATAAGTCTCAAATTCTGAAATAGTAGAGGATAATATTACAACACCTAATTCGCATAACAGGTCGGGGAATCGGGTGAGTAATTCAACGTATACAAGTAGAGAAAAACTATGAGTTTAAACCAAAACAAAAACAATAATAATAAAATGAGTTCTAATGAAGCAGGAAAGAAGACTTATGGAGGTCTTCCAATATATAAGGATGATATATTTTAGAGGACAAAGAAGTTTAATACGAGACCTATAGTTAATCTTGTGACTGCATTAAAAAAACCAAATAAAAAAGTGTCCAAAGCATGGCGTGAACAAAAGGATGTAAAGAAGTTGACTAGTTTTGAGATAGAAAGACTAAAGCGGGGAACAATGAGAGGTAAAGAAACACTAACTGGAAGACCTTTTAGCACACCGTCAAAAGAGGAATTCTTTACACCACAAGAGACCGACAAGGAATTAAAACCTGGACAACAACAAACAAAATTTGTTCCATACACTTATAAGAATATGGACAACGCAATTATACAAGTTGGACCAAGTACATCTGCTAGAGCTGCGTTAGATAGATTTAGAGGTACACAAAGAAATACAAAAACCGTCGGACTTTCACTAGGATCTAATAATATAACTTTGCCATCAACATCAACAAAAAATGTAATAGGTCAAAAAATTATAAGACCAACTCCTAAGCCAAGAGTAATCAAACCAAAACAGCCAGCAAAGTTGAAACACATACGAGCACCAAGGACGAAAACTAACTTGCACAATAGGTCTGTGGAATCGCGTGATAAATTCAACGTAGATATAATAGGAAGAAAAACAATGAACACAAAACAAGATCAAACAAAGAAGTTACTACAAAAATTCGACAATGATAAAAAGATATTAAATGAAAAGATTGAAACAGAAAATGTGTTAATTAATACAGCAAAAGAGACTGTGAGAGATAATCAAGAAAGTATAAGAGAGCGAAATAACAATTATAAAACAATGTTGAAACAAAAACAAAATCGCCGAGTGTTAAAACAATATAGATATCAGACGGAGGAGATGAGACAAGAAAAACTCATATGGTGAGATATCAAGAATAATGCTATAAGTCGAAAGAAAAACTTCATGCAAGAACGTCATACTGATATCTATGATAAAAAGAAAGCAATCAAGTCTATCCCACAAAAAAGTCATTCATCTAAACAAACAGTAGCGGAAAGATTAAAAAATCAAAAACAAGTTTCGAGAACCAAGCGCACAAGCAAGGGGTGACGACAACCCACTAGAGGACCACCACCACCGACAACGACAGCGCACTTATCAGGTACAACCCTAGAAAAAATTGGAGTTAAACCTATGAAGCCAACAAAATACGTACCACCTAAACCAACTCCACCATCGTGAACGAAGAACCAAATGGTCAAAAAGAAGTTGAATGAGTTTTACAATTGGTTAGTCGATTATATTCCCGACGAGGTTAGAACACAGGTGTCCAAGACGTATGCAAAAATGAAAGCTCAAGTTACAAAATTATATGATCGCAATCTCGCACCCCCGAGCAAAGCGAATTACCAAAGATCCAACCCATTCAAATAATAGAGGAGTGGGAGGAGGCCCTCAGAGGACGAGCAAGAACGTTGATGATAAAAGGTGAACCCAGCTACGAGCCGTACATGTGGTTGAGAGATCGACTAAGAGACCTACTCATTAACTTTTTAAAGACACAAGTAAATAAGAGGATCAAACTTGTACTAGTGTGTAACATGATTAAACTAGATCCAGGTATGGGTGACGTAGATAAGGATGATGTGGACTTCTTCGGCTCTAGTTACTGTTGAATATTAAAAAGCTCAAACGTGGAGAAGATCTATGATGAAATGGTAGACAAGACATTGTTTGCACTCAAGGAGAAGCAAAAAGAAGGCTCCGGATTGCAGTTTAAGTCCATAGAACACTTGTTGATACACCAAGCAGAATATAAACCTCTGAAAGGCTCATCCTACATCCCCACACCCAAGTGGCTTGCTAACAAGAAGGCTACTATAAATCCAAAAAACGACTTTAACAACGAGCAAGGCAAGCCTGACCAAGAATGTTTTAAATCGGCGGTGTCCATAGCAAGGTTTACAGACGCAGCACGACAAAGAAATCATGAGAAAATTTCAAGTGACTTGATAGAAAAATCAAAGACACTAGATTGGACAAACATAAGATTTCCCACTCTGATCGAAGATATTAGAAAGTTTGAGAAGAAGTACAATTTGAAAATCAACTTGTTCGGCTATAATGAGACAGATAAGGTATTTCTGATCGGTCATATCCATGATGATCCAGACATCTGACTTCTACTATTAGAAGATAAACATTACTGTGTAATAAACTACATGTCTAGATTAATTAGTTTGCAGGTTACCACGAGATGTGGAAAAAAATATGTGTGCGACTACTGCCTGCAATACTTTGGAAGAGAAAACCTTTTACAGAAACATCAAGATTACTGTAAGCTACATGAGTCATGTAAGGTGGTACCATCAACCCCAAACACCTTTGTCAAGTTCTAAAACTACGATCATACGACATTGGTTCCCTTTGTGGTATATGCGGACTTCAAGTGCTTCACGAAGCCAATGGAGGAACACTTGGGTGCAGGAACTACACAGTACCAAAAACATATATCCAGTGGTTTATGTTTCTACGTGAAATGTTATGATGAGTCGATATACACACCAAAATTAGTTCACTACACCGCAAAGACTGAAACCGATGACGTAGCACAAATATTTGTGAACAAGCTAGAACAAAAAGTATGCGACCTCTACAAAGAGTTTAGATTTCCAAGGGGATCAAATCTTAGAAAACAAGAAAACAATATTTCAAACAAGCCACGCATTGATATGTTTGTAAAGAAGAATTTAAGACGAAAGATGAACCGTATAAGAAGGTCTTAGACCATTGTCACTTCTCAGAAAAATATAAGGGTGCAGCTCACAACAAGTGTAATCTCAAAATGAAAATACGAAAGTTCATACCCATGGTTTTCCCTAACTTAGAGGGATATGACTACCATCTGTTTATCAAGGCACTTGCAAATACACCTGGACCTATCAAATACATTCCAAACAACGAAGAAAAATACATCAACTTTATGAAGGAGATCACCATGGACAGTTTCATAAGCAACAAAAATGGAAAAACATATTCAGTAAAACGAGAATTGATTTATAGACAGTTTCAAAGTTATGAACTATAGCTTGGAGACTCTAGTAGGAAAATTAGAACTGACAGATTTCCATAATCTACGATATTGCATACCAGAAAACAAACACCATGAAGAGCATGTAAAACTATTGTTTAGAAAAAGAGTTTTCCCTTATGATTATATGGACTTGATAGAAAGATTCTCCAAGACCCAACCAACTACCTCCCAAAGAGGCATTCTACTTAAAGCCAAATAATCAAGGTGTTTCCGATGAGGACTACCAACATGCACAAAGAGTTTGGACAAAGTTTAAAATGAAAACGATGAAAGATTACCACGATCTATACTGGAAGACAGACGTCATACTACTATGCGATGTGTTTGAGCAATTCCGCAAATTGTGTATAGACAACTACAACTTGGATCCAGCGTGGTACTTTACCAGTCCAGGTTTAGAGTGGGACGCAGCTTTTAAATTAACAAACGTGAGACTAGAACTATTAGACCAAGAAAACATGCACCTGATGATAGAGAAAGGAGTTCGTGGTGGGGTGTCTATGATAACTAAGAGATATGCCACAGCAAATAACAAGTACCTCCCAGACTACGATACAGAAAAACCAAGTACTTACACCTTACTTAGGCGCGAACAATCTCTACGGATGGGTGATAATGAACAAGTTGCCTGCGCATGATTTTAAATGAATGAATGAGAAAGAACTAAAAGATTCGCAAGACCTAGGAGAAAACCGAGGCTGCATCTTAGAAGTCGATCTAGATTACCCAAAACAGCTCAATGATTACCATAATGATTTTCCTCTAGCTCAAGAAAAAACCACAATAGTTATGGATGAAAACATTACAATGAAGAAACTAGTACCAACTTTAGATCCAAAGAACAATTATGTAGTACACCACGAGTTTCTCAAGATATACGTACAGAAAGGTCTAATATTGAAACACATACACAAAGGCATCAGCTTCAAGGAGTCCACATGTTTGAAACACTATATAGAACTCAATACGAGTCTCAGAGCAAAATCTAAAAATAAGTTTGAAAAGGACTTCTTCAAGCTTATGAATAACTCTGTGTTCGGAAAGACGATGGAGAACATCCAAAACCAACAAGACGTCACGCTCGTAGAGACTCCAAAACAATTCAAGAACCTAGTCAAGAAACCAAATTTCAAAAAGTTGGCAAAATTTTCCAAGAACTTGGCAGCTGTTCACTTGTACAAAACAACAGTAATTCTCAACAAGCCCATTTACATAGGCATGAGTATCTTAGACATCTCAAAGTCATTGATGTAGGATTTCCACTATGATTACATCAAACCAAAGTACGGTGACAAAGTGAAGCTGTTGGTCACGGACACGGACTCCTTATGCTATGAAATACAAACCGAGGACTTCTACAAAGACATTACACCAGACTTGGGCAACCTGTTTGACACAAGCGAGATAATAACAGACAACCACTACATCACCAAAGGACTAAACAAAAAGAAACCAGGTGTGTTCAAAGACGAGTGTGGTGGCACGCAAATCGTAAAAGTTGTCGGACTATGAGCAAATTTATATGCCTACGAAAAGGATAACGACAAAGTAGAGACGAGTTGCAAAGGATTAAAGAAATCCATCAAAGATAAAATGTTGAGCATCGAAGACAATGAGAACTGTCTGTATACAAGAGTTGCAGCTATGAGATCCATGAACGTGATAAGAAATCAAAAGCACAAGCTCTTCTAAGAGACCGTCAATGAAAAACCTTAAGTGTGAACGATGATAACAGAAGGATATTACCCAATGGAATCGACACGTTGTCCTAGGGACACTACAAATTAAACAAAGTAAACCAAGCACCGAGCTTGCTCTAAAAAATGTATAACTCATAAAAATTTATACATTTTCTGTGTTTGCTTTTTCAATTAGAGCCGAAGGCTGCTAAAACACTTTTCCGAGCGCTCAACTTCCGACGATTCCCAAAGCACCCATGACGATGTGTTGATATAGTTGCATTTCTTTACTCGGTCTGTAGTAGTCCTCTAACCTCGGTTCTGGTATCCATTGCAATCTAACATTGTCCAACGTTTTTTTAAGTTGTTCTAAATTTTGTTGGTTTTGTTGATATCCTCGTTGGCATCGTTCAATTCTTGTCTCAGTCTAGCTTCTTGGTTTTTTCTTGCAACTTCTTTTTCGTACCAAGCTTCTTTGTCTCTTGTGAGCTTTTCGATGGCCAAGTTGTGTCGTTTCAATTCTGCTTCATATCTGTGTTGGTTAAACTTGCCAAACAAAAATCCTGCTCTGGAAAGCAAACACGTTTTAAAGTCCTCCTGCAATCATCAAAGCCATTTATTTTTCTATTTTTTCTGGAATTATTTTTTTATCCTCGAGGTACTTTACGACGATGGATCCCAACATGATGGCTCCCGCTAGTTTCAAAGTTCCTTGAATCGACTGCGGTGTTTCCAAAGGTTCTCCAAACACTTTCTTGCTCAACATCGATACGCCGAGGGCAGACAACGTCAACACGCCTGCATCGTACAATTCATTAATGTACTTTTTGGTTTGGGTTTGTTTCCTCATTTATTATAAAGAAAAAACAACCCGTCGCGATGGTTACATAAAATTGTATACAATTTTCACACATCTTAGTCCAACGTGAGGAGTTGTGATTTGCTATGTTCGTTTCTTTGTGCTGATTTAACATAGCTGATTTGATTTTCAGGTTTGCTTTGAATGCGTTGTTTTTCAACTATTGGTTTATTTTTAAGTGGTGAAGGTCTCAACATATAACAAGCTACATTAATTCCAAATAGAGAAACCATTATGATCGGACCATCACCAAGCGCTTGTCGTATTCGAGTTGTTGTTGTTGTTTTCGAGGGCTTTCTTTTTTTTTCTTTTGCTTTCCTAGACAACACCGCTAGCTTTTTACCCCATTCGACTTTCTTTGGATCTTTTACTTTAGTTTGCAAAGTAATAGTTGGACTAGCAGCACTTTGTGTAAGGACGTTTTGTGTGGTTGTAGGTTCACTCAATTATTATATAAGAAAAATTACTTGAAAATCATTTTATTATCAATTTATTATGATTTTATTATCATTTTATTATCGTTTTATTGTCATTTGAAAATCACTTATTTTTTATTATCATTTAATTAAATTTGTTTTTGTTGTCATGCAGATTTATGTTTTTGTCTGCACCATCACCATCAAGTTCGACTCATTGTGTATAGCACCATGCGACAACTTTTGAAACATGATGGACAACATTTTTATCTCGTCGGTTTGTGGGTGTAAGTCTTTGATCATAAAGCTTATTTCCAACGGACCAGCGTAATTATTAGAAACGATTATCGGGTTTTGGATGTCCACATCTTTTATTCCGTAAGTTGTCCTGGTGTCATTGTTTAAAATCGGGTTGATGGCGTCTTTTATGCGAAAGCTTGGTAAGAGATTGTTGCTGTCAAACGTATGGTTAATTAATGTTATCTTTGTTTTATTGTTGATCAACCCTGGTAGATGAACGATGTTCTTAGGATATCCTCTGCTAGGGTTTATCAGAGTTCTCCACGCGGTGGATGGACTCATATAATAGAATTCGTAGAGGAAAGATCTTATGGTTTTAAGTTTTTTTAAATCATTTTTTAGCTCGATCTTGACATCTCTTATTTTTATCATATTATTCGTAGCCAATTGTTGATTCGATGTTGAGCTCGCTTTATTCGTTACGGCTAGTTGTCTATTCATAAGTACGAGTTGTTTGCTTGCTTCCATTTGTCTTCGAGCAACTTCGTCTTGTTTTTAAGATTCTCGAGCTTGTTTTTTGTTTTGTCTTCATAGCCAAAATACATTGCCATTTATTTATAGTATATATATTTGCAATGATGATCCCAGCTACTAGCATGACACCTGCAACTTCTAAGGTTTCTGGAATGTGCTTTGCCCCCGCTTCACGCTTGTCTGGATACTTCATACTCACTTCGCTTGGGTTCGGTCGTTTGGGTTCGACTGTTGGTGGCTTAGGTTTGAGCTTGCTAGAGTGCTTTGCACCTGCTTCAATGTTCGTTTTTTTATCAGTCTTTTTTAAGCTTTTATTCACACCAAACTGCATCTGGTTTGTTGCTATTGTTAATATATTATTAAATCTTTCTATCGGCTTTTTAATGATGATCATATTACAAGGTATTAAAATTAGCCCAGGACCGATCACCATGTTTAACACGACGTTGGTACTCGCTATCGCTTGTCTTATGTTGGATATCATCACCATAATTTCATCTTGCACAATTGTGGCTTTAACAAACTTGTAAAACATGTCCTAGGTTTGCGAGCTTTTTGCACCTTCGTTCATGATGCTCCAACGGGTGTTGGCTTGAGCTCAAGGAATCGAGTAAACATAGCTTTCCGCGGCTTGTTGTACCAATTTTGTCCGAGTTCCGTTAGTCCATCGCTGGATTTTTGATGAAGGATTTCCAATTGTCAGCTGACTTGTTGAATGTTTGAGATCTTTTGATACTTCATTTCTTGAATCGTGTTGTAATCTTCGATGTCGTATTGATAGTTTCTAATCATCTCTCGATCAGCTTTGTGGTGGTTTAAAAAGTGGGTCATCAAGGTGCCAAATTTCTTAGAGTCCACCCAATTTATTTTTTCGTATTTGTCCACCCAGATATTTTTTACGGGTGGTTTATCTCGTACAAGTTTGACAAAGTCATCTTCGATGTATCTCGTGACTTTCTCGAGGTATCGAAGAAATCGTCTGATGTGGTAATAAAAATAGTATTTTGCTATACTCGAAATGACTTCAGGTTGGTTTTTCCTCATCATGTGTTCTATGCTCATACCTCCCAGATAAGAAATCGCGTACGCTGCTAATAAACTGGTAAAGTAAGGGTTTGTCTCGTAGTCGAGCATTTTCGTGTAGTCGCTTTGCTCGCAGCTAACGAAGTAGGTTCTGAGTGAGGGTCGAAAATTCCTAATCCAGATAATCTAAAGTGGTAGCCATTGTTGTTATCACTAGAAATCTGTCACCTAAATTCATTTTAGTCCTTTCAAATACGAAAATGTCCAATAATGCCGAATAAGCAATGCCGTTTTCTCTTTTATTAGTTCGTCTCTATCCTCGTCGCCAATATAATAACCCAATTCTTCACAACACAACAGCTTTAATCAACACTTTCGATATTCCTCTCACATGCTTCTAGATTCCCGCCATCTTCTCTCTAATCTACTACTTCATGTTATCCTCGTCATATTACAGACGTCAATTGTGTTCCAAAGACCAAAACAAAATATACAAGTTTTTCCAACGAGATCGTCGAAAAATTTCAAAACAAAGAGGGGGAGATAATTGAAGTTAAATGATCGACAATCTTGCTTTGTAGATGGTTTTAAGTTTATGGCTTAAAGTTTAGGAAATTTGGTTGATAATTTAGATAAATCTGAGTTTAACAACATAAAACTAAAGTACAAGTCTAAAAATTTAGAACTACCAATTAGAAAAGGGGGTTATCATTTTAAGTACATAAACACTCAAGAAAAAGCAAGACAAAATTACCACCAAAATTTAAATTTTACTCAAAACTAAATGATGAAGACATTTCTGATGAGGACTACAAGCACGGAAAACAACTTTGGGAAAAATTTAACATGATAACATTGCAAGACTACCAAGACTTGTGTTAAAAACACATGTATTATTATTGGCTGATGTGTTTGAGTTGTTTCAAAGAGTTTGTTTAAAAAACCGTAATTTAGACCCAACTTGGTATTACAATTCACCATAACTAGATTGGGATGCAGCACTTAAACTACCAAAAATAAAACTTGAACTACATCATGACCCGAACATGTACTTAATGATTGAAAACGGAATTCGAGGAGGCGTCTCAATGACCACAAAATAAAGGTCAAACATTAACAACAATTATTATCCCGAAAGCTATGATAAAATAAACCAAAAATGCAAGCAATCTCTATGCTTGGGCAATGAGTCAAAGAATTCCCACAAGTGGTTTTAAATTGATAAGTCCTTAAAAGATTTTATCATGGAGAAGAACTCCTTGTATTTTAGAAGTGGACTTTGAGTATCCAAACCATCACAACGATCTTTACAACGACTACCCTTTACCACCTGAGAGAGTTGCAACAAATTCTAAGATTGATGTTGAAAAATGAATTCCAACTTTGAGTTCAAAACTTAACTATGTAGTACATCATGACTCGTTAAAAAAGTATTTCGATAAAGGTTTACTATTAACAAAAATTCATAGAGGGGTTAAGTTTGAGGAGTCAAATTGATTAAGACCTTATATTGAGTAAAAAACACAGCTAAAATCAAATTTCAAAAAGACTTTTTGAAATTAATGAATAACTCAGCCTTTCAAAAACTGATGGAAAACATTTGAAACAGAGTCGATGTACAATTATAAGATTGTATACCTCAAATGAATACTGATATTGATGTACAATCAGTTACAAACTCAGCTCGCACATTGAAATTATATAAAAAGCCAAACTAAAAATCAACTACAATATTCTCAGAAAATCTCATTGCAGTTCACATGCATAAAAAGAAGCTTATCTTAAACAAGCCAATATATTTGGGCATGTTGATTTTAGATAATTCAAAAAGCCTCATGTATGACTTCCATTGTAATTATATAAAACCAAAATATTCCTCTTGAGCTAAACTATTATTCGCAGATGCAGACTCTCTTGTTCATGAAGTTCAAACCGAGAACTTCTACAAAGATATATCTCCTGACTTAGAAAAGTGGTTTGATATGAGTGAGTTCTCAAACTCTGATATCTCAATCATTCAAGCAGCTTTAAACAAAAAAGTTCCTGGAGTGTTTAAGGACGAGCTTGGTGGAGAGCAAATTGTTGAGTTTATTGGACTTCGTACTAAAGGTTATAGTTATCTAGACTCATAAGGGCTCAAACAAAAAAAGCAAAAGGCATAAAGAAGGAAGTGATTAGTAAAAATATTATACATGAAGACTACAGAGAACTCCTACTCGGTGGATAAGAGGAGCATTGAAAAATGAGGATTACTAGATCTCATAAACATGAGCTATATTCTGAAAAAATCGAAAAAATTGCTCTAAACTCCGACAACGATAAAAGAATTATATAATAAGATGGAGTAATATGCTATCCTGTTGTCATTAGGTTATGCTATCCTATTATCATTATAAACTAAATTTAAAAAAAGGAGTCAACTGACAAAAATTAAATTGTTATAACTTAATATTATAAATTTTTTAGGAGTTTCTAAACCATGGTCTATCTGGAGCATCGATTTTTCATGGGTCTTTACGATGTTTTGCTTGGACGTTTTAGGTCTTGGTATTGATTCTTTAATTAGGCCTGGGTTTGAGTCATTCTCATGGAACTCAATTTTGTAAGGGTGTCCCCTAACATATAACTTAATAATTCAATAATAGGTTTGTTTAATACTTCCCAGATTCACTCCCAAAAATTGACTTACCTTACAAACACATGAAAAACATTCTTCCCAACTACTATCTAAGTGCGTCACTTTTACCGGGCAAAGTTTTTTCGTTTGTTCTCAGTAATGTTTTTCATATTTTTCAATTGGTGGAAGTTTTTGATTTCAAGTTTTTCACAAACTTGATCTTAATTCATTATTGAGCATCCTTTAAGACCAAGAACCTTTGCCTTTTGTCTGAGTTGTTTTAGACTTTGGTTTTTGCCTGAGTTATTCATTCTTTGTTTTGTTAAAAAAGTAGCTTGAGGCTTTCCCAAGCATCCATCCTGCAGCTAACCTCATAATACCTGTAGCAATATGTTGATATTCCTTCATATCATTAGACGGTTTATAATAATCAGACAAGACGGGCTTTGGGGTCCACTCTAGGCGTAGTTTTTAATTTGATCCAATGCCTTGTTTTTTTGTGTTGATGTCGTTGTTAGCATTGCTGAGTTGTTGCCTATGTTTTTCAATTTTATCTTTCTAAGCGACTTCTTTTTCATACCATTTTCTTTATCTGAGGCGAGTTTTTCCAAGGCTAAATCATGTCTTTTTATTTCTTTTTCATAGCCAGAGTGATTCAACTTACTAAATAAAAATCGTGCACCCACTAAGGTGAATGCATTTAATAGTCCTCCTACCACTATCGAAGCCATTTATTTAGTATCAATATCAACAATCAATCTTTTCTGGGATAATCATTTTATCTTCTAAGTATTCTTACCAATACCTATCCAATCATGATGGCTCTGCAAGTTTTGAAGTTCCATTTATTGATTGGGGTGTTCCCAAGGGCTCCCCCAAAACTTTCTTACTTAACATAGACATGCCAACAGGTAACATCATAAGAATGGTCATACTATAATATTGATTGATCTATTTTTTTGTTCACTCGTTTATTATATGTATAAAATTGAGTATTTTTGCTGGTGAAATCAAAAATTTCTACTCAGTTAAATGGGTCTAATTTATTGTCTTTGATCGGGTTTTTGATTTGACTTGAATGGGTTTGAGTTGTTGGTTCTTCCTTGGTGACTTGACTCAACTTATTTGAACTTGGTCTACTCTTCAGTGAGTTTAGGTTGTTTTGGGTTTTGTTATATTTAACCTTAGATGTTGGTCTAGTCATGTAACAAGCGACTCCAATTCCAAGTATTCTTGGTTTTCATGTGATGTCACATCACATTCACAATCGGAAAAGCGTCATGCTGGTGGACATGTTGACCTTTATTGTATATGATGTTATTGAGTGGTGATAAATTATAGGTTTAAGTTTATAGGTTAATGGTTTATCTTTCTGCTGCGAAAGGATGCAGAAATACTACAGCAAGACAGAAGGTCTTTACAAATTTTTCAGAATTCTGGCAATTATCACAAACAGAGGAGAAAAGGTCCGTAAGTTAAGCTAAGACCACCGCAGAAAAATGGCTGGCCAATCTTTATAGGCACGACCTGAACGACAAAAAAGCAAACAATACTCGTGTTTGTAGCAAGCATTTTGTATCAGGTAAAGAAAGACATATATTATTTAGAAATAAAGACGTTTCAGCAACAAAGAATGTGAGACTATCTTTCACATGCCCGATTTATGTCTTAAGATAAAAAATACTATACTTCGTCGCAGGACAAGCTGCATATTTATTTGACAGTACCAATTCAGACTGGGCCCCAATTACAAATCTTGGACATAACGTCACAAGTGTTTCTACTGCTATTTCTCGAAATGCTCGTTTTAAGGAGCGACAACATAAGAAATTGCTTCAGTCGACTGAACTGGGCAAGGGAAAAAAGAAAGAAAGCATTTTACAATTACATGATGATGAGCCACCTAGTTCAAGTCAGGACTCAGGACTACATGGCTAGTTCAAATGCAGTGTGCTGTGTGTGCGTGTGTCAATGCATACATGGTGCTGCTAAAACCGCGCAATGGACGTTTCAGATTTTAATGAGTCATTTTGTAATCTAGTTTGAGGACAACAAAAACTCTTGGCTATTATGCTTGGAAACTACTTCACAAATTAGAATTATTATACAAGGTCTATTGCATTTGGCAATCTTTTAGAATAGAATTCAAACAATTATCAACATACCTTGAAATACATTTTGTATACATAGGCAATATGGATTGTGATGTAAACACATGCTCAAATGTAGAAAACAACTGTCAAAATGAGAAAATTGTCACGCATAATAGTTGCTGCCAGACTGACCTTGATTTGGAAACAATGAAAAGGAAGGAGGGCTGTTTGGAAGTAATCACGGAAGAGCTCACACTTACCAAGTCCAAATTATTGGCGGCAAAGCTGTCAAAGAAAAGCCTTGAAACGAATAATGAGTTGACAAAATTTTACACTGGAGTTCCTACATTTGAAATTTCAAATCATGTGTTCAATCTAGTTCAACCTCATGTAAACACAACATTGCACAATGCACTTGACCTGTTCCAGGAGTTTATCATAGTTCTAATTCGATTGAAGCTCAATCCACCTTTACAAGACTTGGCCTTTTGCTTCAACATTTCTGTACCCACTGTATCACGAGTATTCGACAAACGGATCCATGTTATGAGCATTTGCTTGAAATTCCTTATTAAATGGCCAGATCGTGATGAGCTGCAAGCCACAATGCCAGCAGTGTTCCAGCACAATTTTGGCAAAAGTGTTTCTGTCATTATTGACTGTTTTGAGGTGTTCATCGATGAACCAACTAGTCTGATAGCCAGAGCAATGACATGGTCCAATTACAAACATCACAATACTATAAAGTTCCTCATAGGCATTGCCCCACAAGGCGTTGTATCATTCATTTCGAAGGCATGGGGAAGTAGGGTGAGTGATAAATTCCTCACAAAAAACTCTGGCATTGGTTTAGTACAAAGAAAGTTAACCATGCTACAAAGTATTTCACCAGTTGCTTTAGTCACCGTGAGACAAGGAGATAATTTGGCACCAATTGACAAAATTGCAATAATATACTGTGCTCTTATCGGAATCTATTTATCGGAATCTATTGTTCCATTTGATTAGCAATGTGCATGTGTCAACAGAGTTCAGAAGTTTCAGTATAGGGGGTCAAGACTATGTTGTTGATGCAGCACCTGTAGCTTTCATCTGGCAGAACCCAATTATCAACGAATCCAAATGAAACTACTAGTTGTAGGCAGTGCGTGGATAAATCGAACTCGACAGAATTTCAATGACACTGTTCTGACAATTTATTGACTCAAACAAAACAAGATGTGAACGGGTC
>JAOBYK010361576.1:0-16800 GCA_025434845.1 Phenganax subtilis | reverse complement strand
CCCCCCCCGCCCCCCCCGCACTTCCGACGGGTTTGATTTTGAAAAGAATCGCTTCGCGTGGTTAACTTATCCGCAGCCAATTATAATGATAATAACTTCATTGACAGCCAATCGGCATGAAGAATTTATTTGTAATCACCATTGACATGTCATTTCAGATAGATGCCACCATTTCCGAGCTGTTGAAATATTCACCAGTACCATTCAGTCTAAAGGAGATCACTGTGTAGCTACTAAATGTGAAACAAAAGGGAAGTACGACAGTGGCAAATGCAGAACTCATAAAACACGTAAATTTGGCTTCTCTCATGGAAGATTAGATGATCCTGATATACCTGAACCATCTGTCTATAATGGAAGATACTTTTTCAGAACTGGAGAAAGCGATCCTTTTTGTTGTAAGGAACTGTTCGTTTTAGTACATAGATTTAGATAAAAATTGCAAGACAACTTTATACAGCCCTTCGGTGGACATGTAGAACATTGAATGTATGCGCGCCTAACTTCGTCATGGTAACTAGAAAACATATTTACTCACTAGAAAATAGTGGAAAAAACCCTGGCGTGAACCCAAGCCAATCTTTGTTTTGGAGGGGGAAGTGACCGAGATCTGACAGGGAAGTGCACGTTCATGCTCATATATAATCAGATAGGAGAATTTTTTTCCATAAGACCCGTTTTTATTCTTGTTCATTTACCCGGGTCATAAATTTCAGTTTTAGTCACTCATTGACACTACCCTTTACCAACTTTTTTAAGCTTGCTGGGACAGAGCTAGTTGAGACAATACCAATTTCTCAGTGAACAATATACGCTTTAGACCAATTTTTCATCTAGGTAAAGAAAGGGAATTTTCTAAAAAGAACATACCAAAATTAGTAAAGCTGCAAAGTTTGGCCGTGAAATATTATAAAATACGGAAAATATAGCCTTGCAATGTAGGCAAATTTTGTATCCTTTTGTATTACGCGCGGAAATTTGTAACTGAACTAGCTACCAATTTAGGCCCGTAATACTAAAATATACAAAACTTGCCAACCTCGCAGGACTGCATTTTCCCTATTTTACAACATTTCATGGTGATTGATTGCCTTCGCTTTACCTAGATTAAAAATTAGTCTAAAGCGTATGTTGTCCATTGATAGACTTAAAAAGAAGAGAAAGTGCGACTTATACTGTAGTGTAATCCAAAACGTAATTAGTGTTAACTTTTCCCCTTACAGCTGAGAAACTGTTATTTGGCGATTCTGGACCTGACGGTTCCAATAATTCTGATGATTCCAGCAATTCTGGTGATTCCAATATCTCTGGTGATTCCAGTATTTCTGGTGATTCCAGTATTTCTGATGCTACTATAAAACTCTGAAGAAAAGTAGAACAACTACTCTGTATCAGATACTTGACTCAACTTGAATGCTATAAATCTGTTTAAAAAGAATCATTGTCTATTTGCATTAGTTTGACATCTAATACGCTAGTCGCAGTAGCGCGTGTGTGCAGCCTAAGGCCTCATCGAGGCAAGATTTATATTTCAACTCAACCACCCATGAAAAATAATGGAAGAAATACGCTGCATGATATTTCATTTCCATGGTCACAGTGAAATGCATTTTTTGAATTTCGAGTGCAGTAACCGCATGTGCGCAAGAAACAGTGGCGAAATATGCAACTATTGACGCTTTGTTCTATCAGAAATTACCAACACTCGGATGTGCTTTGACCACTAGTCGGGTTACTATTGTACATTTAGCTTCTGAGCTTGTTTATGCATCATTGTAAAGTCTGGTTTCCGTATGGTCGTAAATGACGTAATCTAAAAATCTAGATATCTTTTAACAGTAAATGTCATAGCAAAAAATGCGTATTATGAATTGCTTTGCGAATAGTTAGTTTGAAATTGTTCTATTTTGGCTGTGTAGAAATATGGTGATTCTTTCTTTACGACAGTTACGACCATTTGAGGCTGGTTTTCATTACTCGCAAACTGACTGCGATGCTCGGCGATGCTAAGATCACGACAGATGCTGGGTATTGCAAACGGTATACCGCTTGTATCGGCGACTGTGGGTGATTGTTGTGGACTGTCGTAGCAAAACAAAGAAATTTGTTTCATTACGACAGTTGGAGAGTGTCGCAGGCACGTCTGTCTGCAAGCGACGAAAACCAGCCTTTAAGAATTAAGTTAGCAATCAGCGAAACAGAACTTTCAATTCATTTTTCCTCTTGCCCTCTCAGGCTACGTGCACACGGTAACGTTTTTGAGCGTTTCATTTGCGTTTTTACCCGAAAACAGATGCAAACACTAACAATTTAGGACTGGAGCTGCAGCTAATTTAACATATTAAAAATATTTTCGCTCGGAAAGTGTTAACTAAGCGTTAAAACGATAAACGAGACACAAACGTTTTTGGAAACGCTTGAAAACGGCGCTCGTGTGCACGTAGCCTCAGTGTTGAATTAAGTATACGGGGTTTAATCGAAAGGGGGTGATACTTGGACGTGGAGCAGCAAGCGAGGCATGGGGGACTATATCTGCACGTGCATGAATGAAGCGGCCATTTTCCATTGCGATCGCTTTGCCGGCCAAAGACACGCACTGTAGCAGATTAATCGTTACAAATTTATGTTTAAAAATATCTGCTCTGCCTGCAAGGGCAAAGCGGCCGCAATCAGCCCGTTGTTGTGCACAGGGTACATAATTACAAAACTATGAATCAAGGATGCTATTCTTCAAATTATTCTATTTAATTCTAATTCAACAAATTTACTTACACGAGAAAAAATTAAGTACATAACTACTTTACATTGCCTAAACTAAAAGCTTTCCTTTAATAAAGTACGAGAAAATCCTACTAATTAAATACCGTCATTCATGATCTACAAATTAAACTGATACTGGAACATGCGAATGTCAATAAACTTGTCTTAAATAGAAAAAGTTACAGATATTTTATCATTTGTTAGAGTACATTTCCTACATAAAATTTACCAAACGTGTTTTTCAAAATTTTTCAAAGTCTAGAACGATATTGCTCAAACACAGGGATGTACATTGTAATATCGAAGCTGGAAAATTTCTCCCTACAAAATTTTCCAGGTCTATTTATAGAAGTCCTTCCTAATTTTACATTGTATGCCGTAAATGATCGAGTATTATTTTTCCGAAAGAAATATTCGTTGTTACCAGCGTAGCCATTAAATCAGTTAGGAGCTTTACCACTGAGTCGTCTTAGATCTTCTTCGTTCTTTCCTATGTAAACAGTATAAGGGCTTCCAGGCACATGCTCCTCTGCCCACTTCACACTGACTTCATACCGACCAGCTTCTGTAGGGTTGTACCTGACACCGATATTACGACCTTTAGTATTTCCGCGGAACATTTCCACCTTAAAAGCGCCTCGTGGACCGTGAACCTTGATTTTGAGTGTACCAGCTCCAGCTCCTTTGGTCTCCACCATAAAATGTCCTTCGTAATCTTTTACCACGCCATTCTCCAGGCCTGGACCACGAGCTATAACTTTGCTCGCATCGGGTGGCATGGTCACCTTCACGACAAATGGACTACCCTGGACAGGTTTGCCTCCCCATTCCACGTAAATTAAATGGCGACCTGCAATCGAATTGATATTTTATACTTCAGCCGAGACAACTGAATTACTAAGGTTTAACAGTCAAGAGATGAACAAAGATCGTGAACAGCTGATTGAAATGTTTTCAAGTTTCTATATAAACGTTATTAATCACGATAACATAGCTAGTAAGAGAAAAGGAGTAATTAGAATGCAAGATTTCCAAGTTTAAAAGTTATTTACCAATTTCAGTGGGAAAAATCTCCACACTGTAAGTTCCATCTTTGTTATCATAAGCTGCCACATCACAATCTCGGTTTGGACCCTGACATCGTACAACTAACAACCCGGAGCCTGATGAACCAGACACGACAGAGAAAGCCATTGGTCGGCCAACCCAACCTCCTTTGGACAAAGCATCACCTCTTACTATACACTGGGAGACTTCAGAATGACCTGTGATGTTCACCTTGTACGGACTTCCTGGAACATTCTCACCATTGAAGAGCACGTGGAGGACGTAAGCGCCGGGAATAGGAACGAGATAATGGCAATCATATGTACCATCACCATTGCTTTGAACTTCAACATCCGTCGTGTATTTTACTCCTTGGAGTTTCGATGTGATCACGCCTTCTCCTGCCTCACGGCAGTCGATGGTAAACTCTCCTCGTTCGTCAACCACACCTAGGAAGATTGGCAAATCATGGAGCGAATGCACAACGAGCATCTGTAATTTATAGCAAATGTGTAACCGTTATATGCCTCTATTACGAGGCAAAAAAGAAATTGATCTAGTTAAGTGCTAAGTGTTATCTGCACTTGGGCCGATTATCACTAAACACAAATAAAGGAGCTACGTGTTCCCGAAGTTTGCTACTCATTCACACGTGCTTCTTATTGCCATTCATCTTCCGTTTCTGGTGCAAAAATATTTGCTTGGAACCTAGCTAAAGAGCAGTTAAACATAATAATTTGAAGCTATGGTGGCTGAGACACGAAATATGGTGTGACTTGAGTTAACGTCAACTTACTTAGGATTCTGAACACACTCTAGATTACCCTTTATCTTTGTAAATGCATAAATACTCAGGCAAGACCAAGTTTACCTTCTGTCATTCCTGCACCGAATACAACACATTTCTTTGCATCAGGTATCATTTGCGCTTCTTTAACGTACGCATTCAAGGCTTGACCACCGACCAGACCACCGCCGTAGAACATTTTTATAATGTATTCTCCAGGTACAGGAGGAATGAAGCGGAAATGATACAAAGTATCACTCTGGCGCGTGAAGCTTGACTCCACAGCCACATCTCCGGGTCCCGTTATATCAGCCTCAAGCTCTCCTTCTCCAGCTCCAGGCAAAATCTCCAATGGGATTACCACCTCCTTACCAATCATCATGGCATTTTGTGCTTCAGTAAGGCTCGACATTTGTACCAATACTTTGCTGGGATCCGCAACTTTCACGATAAATGGACTACCACGCACGTTCACGCCAGCAAACTTTACGTAGATCTTGTGATCTCCGATTTCGCTTGGTGTATAATTGACGATGTAGGTATCTTGCTCGGAATCTGATAGCTGCAGATCAACAGGAACTGCTTCTCCTGAAGGTGAAACACCGGTGATTTCCAGTTGCCCTTTACCAGCTCCATGAAGACTGACCAAGAATTCTTCTCTTTCGTGTAGACGGACTTGGTAAAGACCTAAACAAGAAATGACCAATGTACAGTAAGCATTGGATAGCAGTTGCTTTAATAATTGGTTTAACGTGGTTTAAATGATCCGTTGACTTCATTATTAGAATGATATGCAGTGTCAGATGTTAAATGTAGCAACTGGTAGCAGCTTCTTTCTGCCTGAACGAATGCAAAACCGGTTAAGAGGTCGTGAATTGTAGCCTTGCAAACGCGGTGAGTTGGGCATTGCCCGTGAACCTATAACTAGACAAACATTTTGTTCAAACTCTGTTTCTCGAGCTTCTGGATACACGTTTGAAATAGTACGAGGCTTTAAATGCAATATCTGTAGTTCTTAACATATTTACCTTCCCCATGAGCAATGGCCTTGCCTGGATCTGCGACAGTCGTCGTGAATGGACTACTTCCGATTTCCTTGCCGTTATAATACAGCTGAATAACGTATGCACCAGGTTCGGAAGGAAGGAATGATACTCTGTGAAGATTGTTGCCTTGATCTTGAACATTTACATTGACTGAGCCTGTAGGACCTCGACCAGAGGCTGTTAGTGTACCACGACCAGCACTTGAGGTGTCCACATTAAACTCGACGGCCTTGTTGAGGAAGCCTTGTTCTATCCCCTCTGGAAAAAAGTACGATTTATTGAAGTTTAACCTGTTTGCAATACAATGATCTAATTAATTGAAAAGATTCAGTGAGCAAAAGTCCACTAAAGTCAGCGCATAGCTAGAACACTCGGCTCTGTCCATTTGGAATGATAGTAACCATTAACAGTCAAAATTTCATATCTGATGATAACTTGATAAAGTGTAAGACACAAAGAAAGCAGTACGTGCCAGAGAACCAAATCTACTTATTTAAACAGATGATGACACAACTTATGCAAATACATAGTTTATGGTCTATGATTACTCCTTTGCAGTGAATGAGTAGTACCACCCAGGTGACTAAACAATACTGCAGGTACAGCTTGTTTACAAGTCGCTCGTGTTCTTCGTGCAATAAAGACCAAACACTAAAGATTACCTAGTTCTGGAATAAGGACACGGTTTGGATCACCAACCATGACTTTGAAAGGACTTCCCAGAACCGGAGTTTCTCCAAACCGAACATCAACATTATGTTCACCAATTTCAGTAGGCACGAAGGATACTTCATACTTTCCATCAATGTCGTTTATCTCTGCTGGAATGGTGGACGTTGGACCGTCGACAACAACTGAGAGAGGAGCAGTGCGTGAACCAGACGATGATACCTGGAATTCAGCCTTGTCTCGGTATACTGCATTCTGTAATACATTGTGAAACATGGTCAGTCGGTAGAAGCCTGCAATGTTTTTTCAGTTGAAATTTGATGATTTATCGTTTTGATACCAATTTGCAACATTATATTACATTAATCAGTGAAGTGAGCCAAACAACCTTAAAAGCAATTGGTGGGGGTACAAGAAATGGGCAACTCATGCACACTGGAGCCTTTCGTTTTACTAGCAGTGGTTTACGTCCCACCTTAGTTGCGCGCTTGAAACCAGATGTGCTGTTATTTTAGTGTTATTTTAGGGGAGTTTTGTTGTGCTAACTTTCTGCATCTCTACAATGTGTTTAGTCACATATTTGATTGAAAAGGAAGTATTTTCCATTTTTATTTAGAAAGCATAATCAAAGTATGGATATGAATTTAAAATTATGCGATTAATAAGTAGTTACTACCAACCTTTAATCCAGTGCCAGATACTGCAACTTCCGAGACATCCTCTCTTATAGCGGTACGGAATGGACTCAAGGGTACATGATTATTCAGATAACGTACGCTGATAAGATGAGTCCCACTATCTGTTGGCTCATACGAACAATGCAAACCTACGCTAGTTTCCTCACATGTCACCGGAACTTTATTACCACTTGGGCTCTCGACCGAAACTTGCAAGTTTTCGAAGGTCATTCCTCGGTTAGCGATCACATCGAACTCGGCAGTTCTTCCCACCATGCCGTTTCTTAGAGAAGGACCATCGACTTTGAATTGATTGGAGTTGTCTTGTACCTGCTTACCACGAAATTGTAAGAGGTAAGCCATCAAACTCAGTTCATCTATGTGTCCAGCCACAACGTCTCTTGTTTCCATTGTTCTTTCAATCTCCAAATTCCTCTCCACCGCCTCAAAGACCATGTCCACATTTTCTGCAGGCGTCTGATTCTCAAGCGCTTCCTCGTAGTTTGGGATAATTCCAGGGCAGTTAGCTGCCGTGAATCGAACTAAATTGACGCCGTTTGTCCAGTCCGAGTTAAAATTATTCACGCGGAGATTTGGAGAAGATTCCTTCACGAAGCGCAGTGTAGCTTTCTCTCCGGGAGAACCGACTTGAGTAAAATAAGACAAATACGTCATCATACTCAGTTCATCTTGGAACTGACTGACAACCATTTCAGGCGTGATGACTTGTGGAATGCCGTATTTTTCCTCTGCCATATCCATGCATTGTCTAACGGTTGCCATGCTTTCGGAGGGACTCAGGTTTTTGTAATTAGGAAAGGTACCCGGCTCTAAAAATTCCATTAACCCTGCAAACGCCTGCCCGCTGTTCCAGTCTGTGGTTAGGTTCTTAATTTCGATATCAGGAATGGCAGCTTGCAGCCACAAGATCAATAGATGTTTGCCTGAGACGTTAGAGCTGCTACTGATCTGGTAATGTAAAATCATTCGCCATATTAGACCAAGAATTAACTTCAGGTTGCCACTGTTCACATCTTCTGGTCCTATGAATACAAATGACCAACAAAAATGATTCAGTCAAGGAGTTTTCAAGCACACTACACGTCATTTGAATAACGTTGCTGGTAACTGCATCGACAGTGAATTATCACAAACCACTAAAGCGATATCCATTGCCATATCATTACAGCAATAGTGTCCACGTCTACTGACAAAAAAGTCATGGCTGAATTATATTGTTAGATAATAGCTATATAGGATCTTAATTTAGCTACTGTTGTCTGTATGAGCTGCACAATTAGAAAATTGTCGATGGAATAGTGTTTGACGTGGCAGTGGGTCACATCGTTCTGAAGAAAATTTCTAATATTTTTGAAAAAGAGAGAACGCTTCTCTTGTTCTGGCCGCAATGCTGCTTCAAAGCCTGGCACATTCTGTCAGCGCAGCAAAAGTCATTTGGTGAGATGTGATCAATAGAAGCATTTTCTTGTTTATCATGTTGACTTATGGACGACAAAAACTAAATAGCTAAAAATCTCTGCATGAAGAACGAATCTGAGTGGCGGTTCAATGACAAGTGACAAAATATTGCTTAA
Source organism: Phenganax subtilis (assembly GCA_025434845.1). Classification (NCBI taxonomy): domain Eukaryota; kingdom Metazoa; phylum Cnidaria; class Anthozoa; order Malacalcyonacea; family Clavulariidae; genus Phenganax; species Phenganax subtilis. The sequence goes on along the minus strand of JAOBYK010361576.1, from coordinate 8,219 downwards.
TTGTACACCAAACCAAGCTTAGTTTGTACATCTTAATTGTACACCTGACCTAACCTCAGTAAGACGTTATTGAGACTATGAATTCTTGAGAAAAAAGGCGCTTTGTATTAAATTTGACGAATAAAGTTTCACCGAAAATACATCGTCCAAGCCAGGCCTTCGTAGAAGTAAGTAGAAGCAGACAAGCAGTCATATCAGAACCGTTCCAAAAATGGATCGAATGCAGTGACGCAACCACAGGATAAGATGGGTGGGTAAACCCCTCGGGCTCAAGCAAAGTGGAGTAATGAGGGGACCCCAGTCAATATATCATGATATTCTGCCCCGTGATAGAAGATTTTATGTCATTAGCCCAAGCTTAGTAGCTAACTGTTCACAAGCGGTAAATGTCATTGCTAGCCTCGCCACTTTGTAACAGAGAAGTTACAATATCACGATTTCTTCTCACAAGAACGGTAGTTTGACTTTTCGTGTTGATTTTCCACGATATCTCGGCGTCTCTTTATTATAAGAAAACCCTGTTTTTTGAACTGCTTTTATACTTCAATAGTTTGCTACGACTTATTATTTGTAAAAGTGTAATATTTTTTCAAAGCTGTTCAAATTATACTAGCTTTTCTTGTCGCAGATACTAATTGGCCAAAATAACACTACAAATGAGCTAAATGCCAGGGCAATTTTTTCCCGTATCATTGCATACAGATGGCCAGGAGGGGCCCCAAAGAAAATTTAACCCAAAGGCCCCCGAATGCTTGCGCTACTGATCGAATGTAAAATATTGATGGAGAAATAACTTTTTGGTGGATTTCCGTTCTAAGAAAGACTTAATAAGAAAACAGCACACAGTCTGCGTCACTGGTCTGTGTACATGGAAGATTGATCTTTATTTGGAAGTGACATTTCTTATAGTCGCTGGAGATAACTCTGAAGTACAAACACAAAATCAGTATCGGCATTTACTAATAATCGACATTCCATAATCATCCTACGCAAAACAAATGAGGCTATGAAACAAAATTATCATATTTTATTGACACAACATACTAAGCAAATAGCACAAATGTCAGGTCATTTGTCCATTATTTACCTAATGATGCTTTGGCTCAAACATTTTGTAACGCAATGTTTCCCAAACTCTTGCTTCGGATATAACTTTAAATATAAAAAGATAATTGTTGTATAAGAATTCATGATATGAAACAAATTAAGTTTTTTTGAGCCCCTGCTGTGGTAAAGTTAGTTCAAAGACACTGTGCATAGTTTTGGACAAAACCTCTGGAGTTGAACCTATTTTTGCCTGTAGGTTTGAGATTGGCACTGAAATTGCATAAAATCCAAAATTAATTCTTCCGCAGCTAACAAAATGGATGATATTCGTTGATAATATCGATCACTTTTTGTGTTTCCACTCAGAAACGAATGATCTCCTCACGCTTACGCCTATAAGTTAATATGCAAACTCATGATTTCCTAAATGTCTACTAATAACTAGGAATTTTGGAATTATTTTATATTTTACACGAAATTCGTAATTTAAATGCAGAAAAAGTAAACCATCACATCAACACGATTTTGCGTGAGTTTGAGTAACGTTATTTGACTGAGATTTTGAATAATTTGTGCATAATTACTGCATGTTGCAACAGTTGCAGACTTCTTCATTTCTCCGACCGCGCTGAAGTCAAGTGTTAATTGCTGTCTTTTTGGGCAATTTGTATTCGTAGCCTAATTCTGTCAGAAATTTCAACAATAAATGGTAGCAGAAAAATTTAGATACCGACTGACCATAAAAAGCTGTTACCTCCTGTTTATTACAGCCAAAAAGCACACGAAACCACAATTTTTATGAACGACTGTGCCTACGGTCAAACTGTCGAATTTTTTTTGCAAATTGTGAAGCAACCTACAGTTCAGTTTGAATGTCCAAGGATTTCCTGTCTAAACTCTAACTAAGAATTTTCGACATGTCAAGTATTGGGTTTTTGCACTTTTCAAGTACCTGATTGCAAAACAAAATAATGCAGGCCTAATAGTAACGAAACAATGTTCTGTAGTGCAGTGCAGTATAGAATATTTGCTGTTCAATAAGGGAGGGGGCGGGGGCTTCGGTGACGCAGTCGCTTGGACATATACATGCTGTAGACATTAGAAAAACATTGTAAATAGTTATGCAATTCAGCTCAAGCTGCCAAATAACTATATGTAAACTATCTATCTATCACTGTCACAGTGTCACCAAGTTTCTTATTGGCATCTTTTCTATCGCGCATTTTCAAAGAAAAACAAGCTATCAATTAGAAATCGCCAACACGGCAAGATGGTATGCAGACTGCGGCGTGCAAATAAGAACGAAGAAATACCAACTGTTCCACTTCCATCAGGCTCTTCTCTTTCTGCCCGGAAATATTTGTTTATTCGCCCCTGAAAATATGTTTGGCAGTTTGCACTCTATGTTAATTGTGAAAAGTACTCGGTCAGTGGCAAGCGTCCATAAAATGTAAACATTCAACATTCAACGTATACTCGCGGTAACACTCAGATAAGCATGTCTAAGTTGGCATTGATACATCCAAACACGTTTAACCTAATGAAACCTAATCAGTCTTGAAGCTCGGTAAACATGTCTATACGTATAAATCGCTTCGTTCTATCATAAGTTTATAGACTCGTCAGTCAGAGACGTATCCGTACATGCAGAGTCAAATTACAGAGCAAATACGTTGTGTATTCACATTACAAATGCTCTCAATAGAGAAAGCTATTTATCATTTTAGACTTACCTATATTGACCAACTGAATTCCGTCGTAAACTAACACGTCTAGGGCCATCTTTATATTGTCCAACTTCTGCGAGAATACTTTGGGGTTTTTGCAATACTTGCCAACTTTTTTACCTGACACGACTTCGACAAGCTTAATCAAACGGACACCATCTTCAAAAGCTATGGTTAAGTCGTCGAAGTCTTCGTCGGGATGGGCTTTCCTGATATTCTCGCGAACCCAATTTGTAAACGTTTTCTTTTGGACGTTCACCCAGTCGCCTTGGTTTGGTCCGTCGGCGACACTGTAGTGACTATGCGGAGAGCCTTGGTTCATCTCGTCGTCGAAGTAGAGATGGAAGTCGTAGTAAGAGTCGCGTAGACGCTTCTTGTTGCTTGAGTCGCGGTATCGAAACTCTAGATTTTGTACGAATGTCAAAGAATGAGCGAATATATTTCACGCATTTGCCATTTCAGACCTACCACAGGTAAATTCAATGCATTCTAGTCTCACATGAGTGCTTGCGATTTAAACTGATAGAATCAAACATGCAAATTCTGTTTTGAAGAGGCGGAATGAAGAAGTATGTATGCAGCACCTGCAAACGTTTCTGTCTGACGCAGGCTCGGGTCAGCTGGAGCCTGGAGGTTAAACGCGTCTTTTTAAGTATTAAACACTTGAGTTTTAATCATTCGACGTCCTTTAGTCGTTTTAACAGGACTGAAATGTTTGCCGTCATGTTTTATAACGGCGCAGCAAATCTAGTCAGTCGGGCTGCCGAGCCCAGGGAAACATCAAACGGTTCTTTTCATCTCTCAATCTTGTCTGTAATATGAGAATGTGAATATAAAATAAAACTTCCGTAGGGTTTTCCTGTGTCTATGCAAATTTCAAATCGAGTCAACCTGAGAGATAAATAAAATAGGTTTTATATATTGATATTTTTACTAGTTTGTCTTGGACCTAGTCGTGTGAGGGATTCTGTGGTCCTGTAGCACTGTGCTACTCATGCATTACAAGGTAAATGTGGAAGAAGACGTTCCAATGCGTTACAATGTGAACGTGGAAGAAAACGTCTGAGGAAAAAAACAATAGCCTAATACTTGTAACAGCCATTATGTGTCATGGCAACAAATTTGAAGATGTTTTAAAATTGTTTGAATAGACTAAGGATAAAGTAAATTGACATGGTATACGATCAAAAACCCGGCAACGAGATGGACCGCATGGCAATAAAAACCAGTACTATATGCGTGGTATAGAAATGCAAATTCGTATTCTTTTTAAAATGAGTAAAAACGGCAATTTCATGTGGTATATATGCTGTCTATTGATTAATGAGAAGCTAATGCTGCATTTACCAATATTGTTCGTTCATTAAATCATCTAAGTTTCATTGTTTCACATCCTCAGTTGAGAAGTTTCATTGACATTGTCGTAATAATTAATGCATGCATCTTTGCAGTGTTTCAGTATACTGCATGAATCCATAATTTTCCATATCACGTAGTGCATTACTTTTTCACTGCAGGTTCTATGGTATGTTTAAACACCTTTTATCAATATTGCACACATGCCATACGCTAGCGCAAAAGAATAGAGCACGCTTTATTAAAGGCTACCTTTTTTACATATAATTCATCGACGACACTCTCCCATCACTACCGGTGCTTTGTGTCTTTGTGAACATTTAAAATACTATGATTTCCAGTCGACATGATATATATAACTTTACTAAAACCTATGGCACGGCTGTTGCGCGTCGTTTGAAAAGAACTTTAACCCTGCCTAACTGCACGCAGACTACCCTGTACTCTGCTCTCCTAGTCTGCCTAACGGGAGGGAAATACACGCCAATTGGCACTTTTAGATTGTCGTTCACGGCTAACCGCTAACTGTTAACGGCAAACTTTAAATCGCATTAGATTTTAATATCAACAGTTTTGTAGAGCGAAGTTGCGAAATCACGCTTCAGTTCATTATACAGGTTCCCTAACATCGAACAACTGATGCAGTTGGCTTTAAAATGCGACTTAAACTTTCCGTTTGCAGTCAGCGGTTTGCCGTAAACGTCAGTCTTAAACTCTCTAATGACTCCTTTCACTTGATTGATTTGCTCATCCTTCTTATAGCTACTAGTATTACTATATATCTGTCAAGATTAAGTGATATCCAATAAACTTGATTGTTTGCGAGCGAGTTAAACTTACGTAACTTAGAATGTACGTATAACTGCTCCATTATTATGCATTTGACCATCCTACTCATGACATATTTCCATTAAATGATTTGAGAGTTAATTTTCGTAATTGAAATGGGTGCTGTTGTTGTATTAACAGTTATAAACATATTTTTATGGGCTCATCCATTACTAATATTAATTAATTTAAAGTAATCTTAGTTTGTGCCGTATATGTATGAAGACTATAAATTATTAACTTATAGCCAAATTTAGACACCTTACTGGTATTATCTGTAATATACAAAACCCGCAACCCAAACAGATTAGCATTTTCATTGAGAATTCCACTGTATTCAAATATTTTATTAAATTAGTACCTTGGTCAATTTCGTCTTGCCACGAATAACGATGTGATGGTTCGCCGTTTTTTCTCCGCATTTCTTTCATCATCTTTCGACGCGATTTCGACATTTTGACAAATTTTGAAGTCTATTGACTCTGATTATTTTATGAAATTACTCTTAACAATTTTAAAACTATTTTATGAGTTAGTAACATAGATATTTGGTTTCGTTTCCCATCAAATAGCTTTGCCAGAGTATTGGAGAACAATAACGATGAAGAAAAAACGGACATGCCAAGTCAAAAGTCAATATCATCTTAATTCATCTTATATTCTACTTCGTGTCAGTGGATGGCATCCGATATTATCCTTTCTGATTTAGCTGTTTCTGAGACCTTTGGCTCCGTTTACTAGCGTATGTTTTAAATTGGAAGCATTGTAGTTCATTTCAATTTGTGATGAGCGCCAAAGTATGGACGAAATTGGAATGTATGCGGCAGGCAAGACAGATCCACATGCCCGATCTGTGGACAGATGTACCCCAGTCAATACCCGCTTAATAATTTGCGTAACCATGACATCACAAGCATAAATCTTACGGAAACAGCTTTTTTATAAAGACTCAGGCAGATATGCTTGAATTAAACTTAAAGTCTGGTTTTTATTTCTGCTAGTTTTGGTGCTGTCGAGTTGCTTTGACGCTGTCTGACGTCCTCGTTGGTCTCCGACAAGAAATCGGAGGAAAATAAAACGTTACGATAGATAAAAATGTGCAAACTGTCTTATTAAGGAATGTTGGAAAAATAGTGTTTGAAAGATTATGGCGAAAGGCTGTTCCAAGGATGAAAAATTTACATGAAACTAATTCCTATTGCGCATGCGTCAAGTGCTTAATTTGAAAGTGCGAACTAAACGAATCTTGTTATAACGTATCGATGTAACTTATCCTTTTTACTTTATGCCTCTTAGCAGTAAAATTGCTCTCTGATCCTAGATTGCGTTTTCTATGTTCTGGTTTCATTTTGTTGGTGCACCGCAAGTGAATGCCTAAGCGGTAGAGTTTATAAACGAAATAAGAACAATAAGGAATTTGCCTTAAACTAATGAGTAAGGAAAATAACGATCTGGGTGACGCCAGATCCACGCACAGTTTTGCGTAAAAATTTCTGAAGGGTAGAGGTCGCCCTTGGACAACCCGCTTACTTTCGCGGGAGGTCCTTGTTGAAGCGATCTCCGCGAAAACCACCATGAAAAGTAAAGTAGGCACAAATAAAGCTTTACTATTCTTATTTCTTATAATCACTATGTCTAGTACCAACATTTCAGTTTTACTACTTGCGAAAGAAGGCATTCTACGACTACCAAAGTGACCAAAGTCCAAATTTTCTCAAACGATATTTATGAAGCAACAAAATAAGCTCCCCAGTTAGGAAAAAGTACCAGTTTCAGTCGACAATAGTTTTATCCCAAATTTCCTGATTTTCCGTTCAAATACGATTCTTTCAACATGCTCTCACTTTTGTTTCATCTCTTGACCTAATATCAAAACTGAATAATTATAATTCTGAAAACAAACAGACTCCCTTCTGTACATAGTTACTTGTGCAGCTTGTACCTATGATAAGTTTCCACTGTCTCCCACATTTGGTATATGCATATGGTTTGTGGTGAAACCTCTTCTTCCATGACAAACTTCACTCGTCAAGAAGAGCTTCCGTACTAAACAGAGGAGCCCAGAGGTAGAATAAAATTACTTATATTACATTGGCAATGAAGCGCAGATAAACGAAAAGATCTTCATTACAGCGTGTTCTTCAACTTCGTACGAGCCATAGTTGTGGACCAATAATGCAATGACCACACGAAGAGTATTATTAGCCTTTATGGCCTTGGAGTTTTCCAAAAGACAGAGTCGAAATGACAATATTTTGAAACACCTATATAAAATTGTAAAGTCTAAAATACCTCTTATCTTCTGATAAACTTTCAATAGTGAAATTTTTTTTAAGGAAAGTGCCCTCCGTTTGACGCGTAACAGTTTCTTGTTACTGTGGTAGTAAATGGACAACCAAGGTACTGTACTTCCAACAAATTTCTTCCCACGTTTGCGTCTTGTTTTAGACCTTTTATGTCCTCAAAATGGTATTTCATTGATGGGCCTTTGGATTGAGTTGACGAATATACATATCTAGGGTTAACTTTTCAGTTCTCTGGAAACTTTAAATTAACCATTACTACTCTATATAATAAGGCACTTAGAGCGTATAATTGCTTAATGAATAAAATAACAAACGTGGATAATATACCAAAAAAAACTTGCCTAAAGCTTTTCTCCTCAATAGTGAGACCTATAGCATTATATGCTTGTGAAATATGGGGGACGAATTTATTGAGAAAAATTTCTTCCATTGAAATTTTTAAGACGAAACTTTTCAGCATAGTTCATAAATTAGAATTATTACAGTTAAAATTTTTCAAACGTATTCTGGGAGTTCATTCCAAGAGTACAAATTTAGCTTTATATGCATGGTGAACTAGGTAAAACACCTTTGATAGTACATATTTCTACGTTAATCACCAAATATTGGTTACGAATTTTGAACATGGACTACTCAAATAGCTACTTTGGTGGGATAAGCTGCAAGTTTCAATATCAAACACAACTATCGACCAATTGTCTTTATGAATCATATCTTAAAAATATGCGATTTAAAAACGCTCAAGGAAATTTCATTTCCTATGGACACTACTGTAGATAACGTCGGAAAATATGTAAAAACCAAATTAAGTGAATACTTTACGGTCTACTGGGAGGAACAAACTCAACGTAGTGTTGGTAAATTGAGAACTTTCGCTAGCTAGTGTAAAAAAGAACTTTGGTTTTGAAGAGTATTTGCACGAAATCACCAACGTCAAACATCGTCAGGCAGTAAC
>JAOBYK010361465.1:0-16810 GCA_025434845.1 Phenganax subtilis | reverse complement strand
GAGCAAACCGATCCGAGACCACCTCCCGAGGTGGTCTAGTTTAATTCGATCTTGATGCGATCTCGGTTCGTTTATGCGTGTCCACACTTGGCCCGATACCAATGAAAATCTGTCTCGGATCGATCTAAATTGCTAGTGTGAACAGCCCATAAGGCTGCATCCCAAGATAGTCCTGGGGCCGTGAGGTACCAAGCAGCATGTAGGTCATAATATTTTAAACATAATACTCTAAAGGCCTCCATTAGATCTGCTAATAATATTACATCTGTTTTTAAGTATAAGTCGTAGTAGTCTCGCATCGTAGACATGTTAAAAGTTTTCCAAACGTCTTGTGCGTGCACGCAGTCTTTATCTAAGATGTCTTCATCATTAAGTTTTGAGTAGAAAGCTTGTTTAGAAGGTAAACTCGTGTGTAGGAGTTTTTCAAAAATGTCCATATAATCATAAGGGTAGACTGCTTTTCTAGATAATAGTTGTATGTCGTCTGGGAAAAAGTTTTTTAGAAGCTTAAGATCTTGAGGTTGTAAGTTCTCCACCAAAGTAACTAATCCAGATGCCATAAACTTGAAAGAGTCTATAAATCTTAATTGTTTGGTAATCGCTTTCCCCTTCTTATCATAGTCTACTGAGACGTATTTTGTAAAACTTATATAATTTTCTTCATTTCTTGGAATACAACTGCTTCTACTGGGTGTAGCACTTAAAGGTTTTATAAACAATGCGAATCATATCCTTTTAAGTTATGAAACACGACAGGAATGAAACTAGCTTTTTTCAGCTAGAGGTTGCACTTATTGTGCGCTGCACCTCTGCATTCCCCCGTAAAGTGACAATGATTTTTAACTTTTCGCACTTACCTTTGAGCATTCTAAAGAGTTTGTTGCAAACATAACACTCTGTAATATTATTAAATGCTAGTTCGTCTTGTTCTGTAAAGATAATTTTCTTTGGATTTTTTTATAAAATTTAACGTATAAATCCTTACCTTCTTTTTCTAATTTTTTCACAAATATTTCCTCAACGGATCTGCGCTCATTAGGATCATGAGTATAAGGAACTAATTTTGGTGGATAAATGGAATCATCAAAACATTTTACTAAATAACAAAATTCACTAGGCACATGTTCTTGATATTATGTAGTAGCTCTACCTAAATTGTTTTTATTGGCTTTGTAATGCACTCAAACTCTGCATAAATAATGAAAGGATCTTTATTTTTACGAGCATGGTTTTGAAAGCTAACGTAAGAGTTTAGATCTGGATAAACTGATTTTGTAGGCTCATGTTTACTACAGTAATCTTTATGTTCTTTTAGTTTATCTTCTTCATGGAAGAATTGAAGGCAGAAGTGACACACGTATGTTGGGTTTGTGGCTGTTGTCATTCTCTTAGATTAAGAACACGCAGTGGATAATCTCGTTTTTACCTTTATTCAACTCACCAACTACTGACAAGACGAACACACAACTACTACAAAGTAATGACTTATAGAAAAAGGTAATATATCTATTTACATGAATAACGTCAAGCTACTATTGGTTAGATTACGATTAAGTATGATAATTAGTTTCCGTTTCTTGTTCGACTAATAACATGACATTTATTTGACATACATATAATGCCACAGACACTTCACATGACATTATTGACATCACTCGACATACACAACAAATTTTACAGCATAAGAGCAGAACCAAACAACGTAAACTTTACATTTCCTCCTCGTTAAGGAAGACTTTACTAATCTACTCATACTATTTATAACTACATAATGTTTTTCTTCTAAGAGCATAAGATGAATATCTGGATCATCGTGTATATGACCCATTGGAAATATTCTGTCCATCTAATCATATCCGAATAAGTTTATCCTTAGGTAATTTTTATTTTCAAATTTCATAATGTCTTCAAATGATGTTGGGAACTTTATATTTGTCCAATCGAAAGTATTTGATTTTTGAATTAAATCGTCTGTAATTCTGTCTCTATTTTTATCTTTAGAACTTGTAAACTTTGCTACGGTCACAGCCCACTTAAAGCATTAGTGAGCTTACGATTAGCACTTTTTCTGCGACAGCGACGTCATGACAACACAACGTCGTCCTAAGTCAAATTCATGTTACGAATCCACTTGGATTCGCCGACGTCACGAATATCGGCCACAACACCATTGTTTTTTTCAAATTTTACATCTAAATTCAGCTTGAGTTATGAGAAACATTCGCTAAATAGTTAGAAAATATGTAATTATATCTAAGTTTGTTAAAATATAATAAGAATAGAAAGAAACATGTTCAAATATTGTCAAATTGTACATTTTCGAAATAACTCCTTTTTCCGCCATTTTGGATTTTGAGGACGCCATCAAAAGAGCTTTTCTGGCGGCGGCATGGTCACGCGAAGCAGCCAGAGATAAGTAACGCATGCGCATCGTTACTCTTGTCACGGCGTCGTCGCCCGAACTTGCATTTTCGTAAGCTCCCTATTGTTGATCAGAGAGACCTTGCTCGTTTATAAAGTCATTGTTTGGATTTATTATAGCCTTCTTATTAGCAAGCCATCTTGGAGTAAAAACATAAGATGAGCCCTTAAGAGGACTATATTTCATATACGTGTATACATAGTTCGGTTATTTTATTCAACTCCCAACCAGAACCTTTCTTACGCTCTACTACAAACTCCTTTAAAAGTATGTCCACTATATTGTCATATAATTTTTTAAGGTTAGTTTCAGGAAGAATTCTATGTCTTGCCGAACTGTAATATCCGTGTTCTTGATCTACGATTTCATCTGTAGCTGGGTTTCTTTGTATCATTTCACATGTTAATACTAACTCTACTTTGGTATTAGGAAGTGTCTTAAAAAGTTCTATGACGTAGGGTTTAGCATATTCTTTCAACCACGAGCTTGGATCAAAGCATTTATATACTCCAAAACAGGATCATATTTATACTCCATTTTATAAGCTCTTAATCAACCCTTCATGGCCACCTCTAATAGTTTTATAGGATTTTTGCCACTTTGCGTCTTAAGTTCTGAATCATATAGCTTCATAATTTTAGTTTTCATCTGTGTATAGAGTTGGAAACTTTTGTACTTATAGGTTCTGGAACATAATCTTCTAACTCAGATTACATTTAATCACTTGCTGCTTTGTCATTGGAGGTGGTATAGGTTGGGGAGGTACATATTTTGTAGGTTTAAGAGACTTTTTCTTAATATCTCTTAAAGGCTCATCAAGTAAATAAGTCGAAAAGGGTTTTAACTTTTTCTTATGTATAACCTTAGAAGGTGTTCTTATCAAAGGTAAAGGAGGACGTTTAGGAATAGGTTTTTGTACTATTTCTGTTTTAAGTTTAAGAATAGGTTTTTTGAGAATTGTACTTTCAGAGTCATCATACTTTTTTATAATATTATCGTTCACATAACGTCTAATATTATTTTTCACATTAACATTATAGGGTTTATTATTTAAGTTATTTCTAAAATTATTTAGTTGTTTTTGAAATATTTTGGGGGATCTTGATCTTGCAAGATCTAGCTCTCTCAACCTCATAAACATTTCATCTGGAACATGTAATGGCGCTGGTTGTAGACCACGTGGTCTACATGGTCTTGGAATAGGTCTTGCTTGTTTCTTAACCAAGTCGTTTTGAAGTTGTAAATTTTTTGCTCGTTTGTTTCTAAGATTATTAGACTCTTGTTGAAAATTTCTCAACTTTTGTTGTGATAAAATTAAATACTTTGAATCTCTTGATCTTCTAAGAGCATTCTTATAAGGATCGATCATTTCCTTTTTTTTATCACGCAGAGAAAACTCATCATCAAGATGTTTAATAAATTTATCTATCTTAACTACTTCATCTCGAATTTGAATGTTCGTTCTTGATTTTGGAATAGGTTTAGATCTTATTGTTTTAGGCTCATTTAATTTTGATATACGCTCCTTATTTGATCTGCTTATATCTCCAGCTTTTATAGATTTTTTAATGTTAAAAACTTCATCACGTCGTGTTTGAATTAATGCTTTCTTATCTTGAGTGGCCTTCTTTTTAACGTCTGTTCGTATAGATATTTCTCGAGAAATTTCTTTAGTCTCATCTGTAAACTTTTGAGTATACTCACGTCTCTCTTGAGAATTTCTCTTCAAAGAATACGCTTGTTTTTTCATGCAGTCAAGAATGACATTTCGCTTCTTATCTTGGAGTCTTATATTTTTCATATTTTCATTTGATGTCCTAATTAAGACATCTTCGTCCCCAATTTTATCGCTTATAACTTTCTTTGCCTTATCAAGATCTTGTAGAAGATATGATTTTTGGTCAGAAAATATTTTATTACGCCCAATAATAACTTGGTTCCTTCTCATTTTTTGCTGGCGCTCGAGTTTTTTCTTATGCATAATTTGACCTAGTCTCCTACGCAGCCTGATCGCGGGTGCGAGGTATTCTCCCCACTCACAGGCTGCTTACAGCAGCGACACATTCCATTCCAATGTGTCAGATCGACCGAGTTGGACAACTGCGTGACGTCATTTTCGCGCCAAATTTATTAGTCGCTATAAATAACTATATAAATAACTTGCTAGTGTTTATAATGTAAGTTGTTACATTGTTGTACCACAATACACGCACGCTGTAACATTAAAGTTTGAAGTATATTTAAATCATGGCATGAACGGAACTCCAAAGAAACTGATTGACGGTGGGGAAAAGTGTTTCCTTTGTTCTCAGTCTGCTTCAAGTGGCAATAGAGTTTTTATTTTTGGGAGAAGTGCTCTTGATATAGCGTACCTAATCGAGGAATCAACAACTGTTGATGTAAAAAGCTATTCAAACGGCGAGGATTTATTCGTTTGCAAAAACATGTGTTATAAACGGCTGCTGAGGCTGAAAAATGCCCTGGATAAATGCGAAGGAATTATATCGGAAATACAAGAAAAGTTTGTTCCAGCAAGGACCAAGCGAATGCAGCCTCCAGATAATGAACAAATCGAACCCTCGACTCAATCTAGGCGTGTACAACAACGACCTAGGTGCAAAGCCTCTAAATCGATCGAGTTTTCAGATGCAAGTGGTACTATAAGTCCAGTAGCTGTTGCTACCTCTCCAAACGAAACGAATCAATGTGTAGAAAAGTTGCTATTTCAAGCTTATAACCCGCGCCCGAGCCATAATGATTCTGTTCCACAACTGAATTTACATAGGCCTACCAGTTCCTCTCCTGTTGCCTCTAAAAAATCCTCTCGAGACGTTCTCACGATCGGAAGTTCAGGATGTGTTAATGTAACCGTCAAATATCCTTCGAAAACCGTGAGTAAAATTTTAGATGATACCTATAGAACGCTGGGAAAAGCGTTATTATATGGGCCACCGTCGAGAATCGCCACAGCAGTTATGAAATGCGGCCCTGTCCGTAAACTAGTCATTGAAAAGGTACTTAATATCGTTTCAAAAGAAGTTGGCGAATTGTGTTCAAGAAAAACACCGTCGATGCTAAGACAAACGAAAAAGGATGATCTTTTAAAGTTTAGTCTGGATCAGCTATGTGAGGAATGGAAGAGTAGGGCCCCTCTCTTCTACTCCTTTCTCGTTACATCTTCTGTAACAAAGAGTACGTGGAATACTTCTTGGCTTGCAAGTGTCGCTGTTTCTGGCTCTGTACTTCTGAAGCAGAGAAATGGTGAGATGAATGCGACCGCCTATGTATTAGGTATCCTTCTGAAATCTCGTTCAACTGAGGTTAGTCGATTAACACTAGAAAAAATGTAGAGATGGCTCTCCTCTTTAATCATTTTTCTTTAGTCTTAAGATTTAGATTGAAACTAAAACTTGTTGTTAATCTTGTTTATTTAAAGTCTTTCCTCTTTAAAATTATTTAACTCGTAAAATTAAACATAAACTGTATTTTAATTGTGCTGTGGCTCTCTTGTGGATTCGTCAATGACAGAGCCTGGTGAGCCTTTATTACAACAGTTGAAATTTTCCAGGTTTTTTTAAAAAATGTAATTGAATTAGACAATAAAGAAAACCTTTTGTCAGAAAAACCTTTAATCCATTCTTGCAAAAATGTATAAAATTTTTCCAGGTTTAAAACTTGGATAGTATATCGTAAGTAAAGTGCAACATATGGAACTATTTTTTAATTATGTTTAAGTGGTTCCGTGTCATCAATTAAAATATTGAATAAATTTTCGTTCTGTAACATTTCGTACGCTACTGTTAACTTTCGAAAAAAAACCAATAAACTTTCATGTAGTATAACTGTAAATTGAGAAAAAGGTCACAAATTGTTTAAACTGGTCTTCAAGTTTGTGCAAACTGACTTATGTCAGACACCCAATACTGAACTTTAGTACTTTCTACTAACCGAATTTTAGGCAAATCTAGCAAGACTCGCAATGTTGAAGCTAACATGCTCAAATAGAGCAATACTGGGAAAACTTGATCAACTTGGTGAGGACCATGACAATAAATTGAAGATGGCGAAGGAGAAAATAACAAATGGAAACAACATTCTGCAATCAAAGTTTCAAATGCTGGAAGGTATGAAACTCAGTCAAACATCGAAATCAGTGTGCGATACAAGTTCCAACAGTATCCAGAAATTAAAGGATGAAATTAGTAGCCTGAAAAAATCATTCCACCCTGGATTTATAGTAGCATTTGATAACATTGACCTTGAGTTGAAAAGAAAAAACATGACATTGTCTGCACAAAACAGGAACTTCCACTGGGTTAACCACAAGATGGTCACTAACCGTGTCTCTGGCAATGAGCTTGAAGCGAATAGACCAAAGGCAGATCTGCTAAAAGTTTCCAATTTGAGGTTCATTCCAACATTAGTGGACCACCAGCAGCAGAGGGAAAACTACATTGTACTTGTATCTCGCATTTTGGTTGATTACTTTGATGCATTTGAACCACTGAATGAGATATGTATTAAACATATTCCCCACAAATATCATAAGGAAATGTCACTGAAATCAGATAAGGTACATCACAGCTTAGAGTAATTGTGATTTAATTGATTATATTTTATACCGTCTTAGGACAATTCATTTAATCTGCAGGAAGATACCAAATTAATAGTTATTGATACAGGCATATTCATGTGATATATTATACATGTTTGGCACGTTCAAATGTAGCATCCTGATTCGTGCTTAAATAGGTCATGATTGCTTTTATTAATTTAGCCAGTTTAAGTAATATTAGCCATATTTTTTTAAGTCAGTGATAAGCTAACCCAAATAAAAACTTTAGGTGTTATATTATCTGTACATTAAGTATAATATGGCGATTTAACTATGTATATTTTAAGTGCTTTTTTGCTAGCATGTTTGTTTCTCATATATATATATAGGTTCCCCTTGGAGTAATCTTCAAGAATGAAAATGTAAATGAAGATATGTTACATATACTCAAGCAATTTCATTCCTATCTTCCAAGAAAAAATGATGGCTATGACAGTCAACTATTTGCAGGAGACCAGCTAACTGTTGAAAGGGCTATTAATGTTCAGGCATCAGTAGCTAATGGTTACACACCAGAAGATAGGTTAGAGGGCATAAACCTTCAATTAGGGGATTGGCATGCTGCTGTTAAATTATTAACTGTAAGTATGATTTCCATTTATTCCTTTAATGTCCAAGAGGCTGTTTATATGGAAGCCAAGCTTGGGGTTGCAATCTCAATACCCAGAATTATTAATTTTCAGCCCAACTGGATAATGGGATGTATGGTTATATCGTGTGTTAACTACCTATACCTGCTAAACATAGTGTAATTGCTACAATTTGATATTTTTAGTTAATTTACAATAAGTACTTCAATGCTAAATCAGATGGAGAATGCTGCACCCTCTACTCTGATCGTACACTTATAAATAGACGCAATGTCACTGGTGATCCCAAAGCTGCATATCGACCCAACAGGGACTTCCTTCAGATTGTAATCAAATCCAGGGTAATTGTAGCAGCCATGAAAGTTCTGGGTTTTGAAAGCAAGACAGGGTTGCCTACAAATTTTCCTGTACCTCCAAATTTGGATAAAGCAACAAAAATTCAAAAGCTCAGTTATCTTATGGAAGCTTCAGCAAAAATTGTAGATGCATTTGTTTTTGAAAATAGCAGCATAAATCAGATTGCAGATGGAATCCTAACTGAACAAGAAAGAGCAGATTTAGTGGATAAACAACAACTGACACTGGAGGGAAGATTTCCTTGCAGATATCAAGGATGCCCAAAATCATTCAAGCATGATGGCAAGTGCAGGAGGACTCATGAGATGACTCACAACCCTCCTCCGGATATTCCAGCTCAGCTACCTACATCAACTTGTTCTAAATCAAAACCATCTGCAGTGAGAGCAGAATTTAAAGATGACATATTTAATTACAACTGTGGGTTATTAACAGATGGTTTTCTCTTCCTCAACTTTCTTGATGCCATAGGTGAGGGAGATGGGATGAGGATCATGAGGCAATATAAATATATAATGCTCTACTGCAAAGCAGATCAAAACAACAGCACAAAGTATGCTCTTGAGTGTTTATACCAGTTTTTCCTTGTGTACGCATTATTATCACCCAGAGACAGTGAACGCTTCATGTGGAATAGATCAATTAACAATACTTGCCAAAAAGGTTCAAATATACCTTTGGACCTTGATGTAGAGCATAGCAACAATTTTATCAAGCAAGGTATTAAAAATCTTGGTCCGAATGTAACAGAAAAGGCTATTTCGCGTTTCAGTTGTGCAGAGACTTCAACGACAACTATTCTTGATAATTTAGACAAATCTGTACAAAGAGTTCGCAGATCATGCAGGCATAGCCAAACATCTGAAAGCAAAGATTTACAGCAACTTGTTAAGAAGGGATTGGAAGCAAACGTATTCATACAACATGCACAGCGATCATACAAACATTTTTGTGCCTTTAAAAGGGACAGACTTGAGAATTTTGACACATCCAATTTGTTTAAATGGATCAACTTACACAAGAAGAATGTTGTTCGTGGAATAAAAGCTAGATAATTAGTACTAAAAACGTTCTTGAATGCTGTTCGTTATTTGGCAGTTGGAAAATGGCAGTGTCTGAAACATTTTTTAATATATGAATTTTGTTAACCATGTGAATTGGTGACCATGCATCATAGTCAGTTATCTGGTCCGGATAATGAGATTATCCATTATCTGATCTCTGGATAATTCTTAGAATGTGTTTTTAAAATTCTGCTTTCATTTCATGATGAAAATATGAAGAAAACATGTTTGAGGATTTGATTAATTGACTTTAATATGTTGATATCTAGTATCTGAAGGGATTCTTGAATGGAAATTTTTAACCATCTGTATATATCTGGTACCTGGCTGGATACTGTAAAGCTCTATCTGATGCACCCCTAAACATGTGGTATATCTATGTCTAGATAGCAACTCCATTGGCATTCACATTCTTTTATATAAATACATTCATGAATAATAATGCAAATAGTTGATATTATTACTCTTCAGAGAAAACAATATGTACCAAAACAGTCTAAAAATAAGACTGCACGAATATCTTTATAGTAATATTGTGTAAGTCAGAATTGATTTAAGGCTTACAGTAAAATAGGGAAATGTAACATATTTTGTTTGTATATATTACCTAAATCCATTGAATAGTTTCAAGTACATCAGCAGCTAAACTTGTGTTCAAAGAGGCATGTGATATATTTTGATTCTGTTCTGCGACGGTATCCTCTAATTGTGAAACTGATAAATTTTCAATTGCCATAGCAAAAAGTTCATCATCATCCAGTAACGTTTCCCAGTCATCAATCAACGTTGTGTCGTCCATGTCATCATCATTTCCAAGTGAAAAATCAACATTTCTTTCAGGACAGTATTCTATGTCTTTAAAAACATCCTTTGTTATAGAAAGTATTTTATTGGCATGCTTCATGTCCCATATCTCAACAAACTTGCAAATATCTGATAATGAAAACAATTTATGCAAGTTATCCAATACCTGCAGTATTTGTACATCTGAAAAACCAAGAAGTAATGAAATGTTAGTCAGAGTTTTTATCTCAGTTTTGGCAGCAGTGCTCATCAGTTTGGATATCAACAATTTGTGATAAGAGGTCAACTTTTCATGTACATCTGCCCTCTGTTCACTAGTTATGTCTCTTGACCTTGAATGAGCATCTGGTTCTTTTTTCTTAACATTTGATGGATATGAAGTAAATATGCCACAGTCAGGCATTCCACATTGACATTTTGCAGCACAACAGTCGCAACAAAAGTGAAGTACACATTGGGTGATAGCATTTTCTTCAAAATGCTCAAGGATTGTTTTTCGGCGGCACGTATCACTCTTGATATATGACTTTATGTCCAAATCCACATGATTTAAAAGAAGCCCATTGTATAACAAGTATGCTACAGCCTGTGATCCATTTCTTCCTGCACGTCCCGTTTCTTGGGTATAACTCTCGATATTCTTTGATGGTCCAAAGTGGATAACCCTACTGACAGCTTGACAATTCACCCCCATTCCAAAAGCTATAGTTGCAACTAATACTCGAATGACTCCCTGTTCTTCCCCAAAAGATTTGATAATATATTCCTTATTAGCTGATGGAGTACATGAATGTAACATTTCAATAAGACAGTAATTAGAACCTCGGTCACCAACAAACATGTCATTTCTAAGCATAGCCTTAAGTGTTGTATACAGTAATCCACATTGCTTAATGGTTTGGCAATAAATGATTGTGCGACCACAGAGCTCTTTCTTTGTTCTCAATTCATCAACAAGCCAGCCAAAATATTGTTCTAGATCTGCATCTCTAGCCATATACTTGACCACATATGCTATGTTATCCTTGTTTGGACTCTCAAATATGATATATGGGTTGTCCATTAACAGAACATCAAAGACTGTCTCTCTTGTAAATTTAGTAGCTGTTGCAGTGAGGGCAATCATGTGCACTCCAGGTGCCAAAGATCTAAATTCATGTAGGCGGGAGTAACAGTCTCTAAATGCTACCAGGTTGTTATTAGTTGATGTGCCCCTATATGAAATTCAAATGAACAAGTCTATACCATAATCATAAGAACGAAAGAACAAACTTGTCACACGTCAGTAAATGACCCATAGTGTTATACTACTGACTAGAAAACCGACTAAACAATCTTAGTTCAGAAACCTTAAATGAGCTCAAAATTTCATATAAAATAGCACCATGAATGGCAATAGCACTTACCACTGTTTGATCACATGTGCTTCGTCAATTGCTAAAGCACATAGTTTAAACGAATAAGTTGAATTGGTAAGCATGTCGCGCCAGCGTTGATTCTTAAGCCATGCCTCTGGTGTTCCATAAACCACTGAAAAACATCCACGTTCAATTTTTTGCATATCCTCCTCAGTTTGAACTTCACTAAGGCTTACTGCCTTGATTCCTAAGTCCATGAGGCTCTTAACCTGGTCTGCAATAAGGTTAAGCAATGGCGAAACAACAGCGACTATGTGCCCTTGCCCATCCTCATCCTGGCGTATTTGTTGATTTTGTTCGCAGAACACAGAATCTAATATGAGAGGTAAAGCTTGAAATATTAAGGATTTACCGAAGCCTGTCGGCAGATTCACAAATATATCTCTTCCCTCTTTGATAAATGTAAGAATCGCATTTATCTGATGCTCATTGAAACACGAAATTTTAAATTTTTGGGCAACTTCGCAAAAAGCTTTGTTATACGACGCCATCTTTATTTTGAAATTTTACCTATGTTGTTCACTTGTTTACTGATATGGCGCGAACGAGTTCTTGATTTTGGTACTCGGGCTGTGATTGGCTGACACATTGGAATGGAATGTGTCGCTGCTGTAAGCAGCCTGTGAGTGGGGAGAATACCTCGCACCCGCGATCAGGCTGCGTAGGAGACTAAATTTGACCTGGACCAGGCTCTAAATTTGTTTTGTTTTGAATTTTCTTAACATATCTTTGAGGATACTCCTTCTGCATTTTTTTTTTAAAATTCCGAATATTTTTTTATATTTCAGATCTTCCGGTGTTTCTCTTATTCTACATTGTTCCGTGCTCTGCTCAGCGTCCTTATAAAGTTTTGACTTCATTTTTTCTAAAATAGACTCCTTGGAAACGTCTTTCTCCATGGCGTCGTTTCTTCTATATTTGTCTATATATCTATCTATATACTTTGTAGCAACATCCACAGTTCCATCATCATAATTTTCTCTATTTAAAATATTTTCTAAAGTATCTAAATATTTATTGATATTCTTATAACCCCATCTTTCTATCTTTCCATCTAAAGTATTAAGTTTTCTAAATACTTTTGAAGGAATATTAAAATTATTAAAATTATTATTATTATTAGATTGATTACTCATCTCTCTCTTACTAATAGGTTTTGTGAATTTTTCAAAAAGTTTCAATTCTTGATTTCGTGCACGCGTAATAGTGAAATATACTAAATCATTTTTTGAGACTTTAAAATTTCTTGACGCCTTAAAACTTTTTATATTATTCATTTTCTAATTATAGACACGAAATCAACCACCTCGCACATAACTTTTTAGCAAATGAGGTGTAATAGTACAACATACTTTAGTGCTTTCTTCGAAACTATTCATGAGATTAAAAGGGGGTGTAATAGTAGCTTATACTTTCACGCCATCTTGGAAAAGCTCAGGAATAATGAATGAGATTGACAGGTAGCAAAAAAAAAGGGGGGGGGGGTGGCCGAGTTAGGCCAGAAACCCTATTTTCACACTACTCGAGGAAAAGCTGACAAATGTGTATTCAGTTTTAGAAAGTGATAGTCGTGTGTTACATTAGAAACATGAACATCCAGATATCAGAAACAGGAGGTCAAAATTGCAAAACTGAGATTCGAGAAGTAGAAATTGATAGGTTAAAAAATAAAAATAGTTTATCCAATCCGAGCAAGTATTTGATGAGATGAAACATGAAAAGGTGATAATCGAGAAATGTAAATTGCTGGCCGAGAAAAAGAAATCGCATATTGAGGTTTCTGACGGTATTAAATGATCAGCGGTTGCTATTACAAGATTGGCACAGATATATTTGAGCAAATGCGATTCAGATGCGGTTTTATTTGACCGTTTTAGAAAAATAGATACGGCGACTACAAGTAGAGAAGATGCTCCTGATAACAGTATAATTAGGGAATTTTTAACCGAGTAAACGAGCTGTCAGAAGCAATCACAACTGAGGGTAACAGTGAAGAAAACAACGAAGTTAGTCGTTCTCTTAACACAGGCTACAATCAAGATCCGTCTAATGTCAATAAGGTGCCTGAACAAGGGCGAGATGAAAGCGGCAATGCCGCCCAAATTAATATCAGAGGTCATGTGAGTCGAACTCAGCTATCTAACAATAAACAAAGTGTTCTTGCCGTTGGACGTCCTCCGTTTGGCGCGCGACGTTATTTTTCTACACAGTAACGATCATCGCCGTCAACATGACAAGAGAGGAGCAAATCAGGATTGACTGACAGCCGACCGTTTCTGCGTGATCTGGTATAGCTAAGCGGCCGATACGATTTATTAGTTCCACGCCTGGGAACTCGTGTCGTGTTGTCTGAACATGGGCATATTACAACAGGATGTCAGTTCACCAAAAACATTTCCGCTGCTCTGGTCGAAATTAGAATCCATGAAGCCTTTGATGGGAAAATTCCCAATCTTGTGGATATTGAGCGTCTAATTTCACTTCACACAACCCTGATTACGCCAACCTGGGCTCCGGATCAGCATGGCATTGATGGTATTATTCCTCACCGCCTTTTCAAGTCCAAGCCAGTATATATTCGACCAAACTGTGAATATTTAATACTACCAACAGTAGAGGCCATTTGCAACAAAAAAATTCTCAGAACAAAGGATTTTGTGAGGATGTGATTGTACATACTGTAAGTACAATAGTATACTGTATGTTGGCAGGACAGTTTAAAATAAACACAATTTTGAGCCCTTTGGGACCAATTTTACTGATAGACAATACACCGTTTCAATAATTATGTCCCATACAGTTTTTGGCATTAGCGCCTTTCTTAGTTTTTTCATAAATAATCAACATACAGCGATTATACATTACTTATCTCTGTACTTTTGCTCAACAATTAAAAGTCAATTGCAGGTAAAAATAGTAACCGACGTGAGCCTAGTATTCCGGCAGCAGGTACTTGTGATTGTACGCTAGTATTTACTCTACACCGATCCAACTTAGAGTAATGAGTCTTGTTCAATTATTAACTTTACTAACCCAAGCTGTGTCATTGAGAAGCAGCACCCGTTTCCTTTTTAATCTGCGCCGTAGCAGTTTTTTGCAAGTGTAAATGAGGCTTTCATGTACCATTGTGGTCACATATTTGTGTAGACTTTTATCTTCTTTCCATTCTTACAAATTGTTTACTAAACATTTAAGAGGAAGTACAAACAGACATGCATTTGATGAGGATCTTTCAGAATTAGTTCAAGGTATCACGCACATAAAGTGTTAAAGTCTATTAATAAGTCACTGACAATATAAAATATAAGACTGTCGTCTACACTATGTGTTGAACGTAAATGATTTATTTTGTTTTCCATTTCGTTGTGCAGTTATAGAAGAAGCTGAGGCTCACCGCCTGAGTCCTACAATGCAAAATGTGGAAGCAACAGATGCCCAACAAGAAGGTAAATGTTATTGTACGCCGCATTGTAGTTAAGATATCGTATAATGTAATACAATCTGTAAAAAAATCATTTAAAACTTTACAATTGACATTGTAATGTAATTATAGAAGTTAGTAGTGAAGTACTTCCCATTGAAAAACATACTGTTTGCTGAGGTTCTGAAGTGCGTCAAAAAAATTTTTGCACCTCATTTACAAAACATAGTAGTATTGCATCTTCAATGTGTATTTCTTTAACCGCTCTATCAAATTACCAGATCACTATATTTCCACCAAATAAGAAGTGTAATAATGGATGAACTGTTTAAAATTATTAGTTAGATCGATAATTATTCTTCATGGAGCAAGTAGCACTGTGTCTAGTGGTCTCGCGGCTAATATAGACACTCGCTGTTAAGCGACTTGGTAAATTCCACTGATGAAACTGCAATGAAGAGCAATGAAGTTCTTATTGTTATTACAGACTATTACTACGCTCTCTCAATATTACAAGTATTGTATTAGGCTCTGTTGCTATTACTAACTACATGAACATCATACCACTAGATAGACAATAATTTCTCCTATTTTCCTGTAGTAGATGACAATATTCTATTGGATGAAACCCTCTTACAAAAATTTGTAAAGCGATGTAAAACAAGACAAAGAGGTAGTCAGGTATGTAAGAGGAAAACAACTCACCATTTCGAGGGGCAATTCCATTATACTTTAATATTGTTTTTTGAAGCCTTCTGATAACATTTTCGTATGTCGGTGGCACCTAAATTTCTTGAGAACCCTTGTCGACACGTTTTTATTCGACATTTCGACAATTGGTGAATTTGTTTATTATGGCCGACGAAGGAGAAGTGAGCCCCCAGTTTTTTGACCTTTGCGCTAATTTTTGCGAGGGTACTTCAAGTAATAACAGACTTTAGCATGAGAAGAAACTTGATAAATTTATTACACGCGCTATTAAATAAGTTATTACTCACTGAGTTTTGATTTATGTAACCGCAATTCCTAAAATATAATTCAAATGGACAAAAGAGTATTATGGATTGCATCATCAACTTAGAAAATAATTCTAATTCAAAAATATATCATTCATAACATTCCAGTATTATATCATTAATAACTTAGGAAGAAAGTAGCCAGTGAAATGATTCAGTTTCTGTCACAGGACTGCAAAGTACGCAAATTGAGTTTTGATCCGGTGGGAAAATGTTTGGTTGTTAATATTTAATCAGCATACAACCAGAAAGTGATGAAAATGCTCACTTGATAATCTTTAATCATCATCCGTCCAGAAAGTGAAGAAAATGTTTCAATGATAATCTTTAATCAGCATGCAACTAGAAAGCAAGGAAAATGTTCCGTTGATAGTCTTTGACCATGAAGCGTCAGACCAGAAAGTGAGATGAAAATGTTCTATTGATAATTTTTAATCATCATCCGACCAGAAAGTGGAGAAAATGTTCCGTTGATAATCTTAACCAACATTCTACCAGAAAGTGAGGAAATGTTTCTTTGATAATCTTCTATCAGCATCCGATCAGAAAATGAGGAAAATGTTTAGTTGATGATCTTTAAAATCAGCATCCGACCACAAAGTGAGGAAATGTTATGTTCCGTTGCTAAATTATTATCAAAACAAAATTTATCGCAAACTGTCCTAGGAAGTCTCGGAATCATGGATTATCTTTAATCAGCGGAAAAATTTTAATCGCCAGGATTGCTATCTAACGCATCATATACGTTTACATCTTCTTCATCCAGAGGACAATTTTTACATCCGATACACTTCAGAGGTCGGTAGAATTTAGGCCATTTGCAACGCATATGCACATGTTGTTTTGGCATTCTGACTTTTTGCAACCACATGATAAGAATTCTAATAATGATTCTGGTGCTGGTTTCTGAGTCATCCACTTCGGTTCCAGTCTGTTATTCTTGATGAGCCAATCGTGTCCTTCTGGTGTAGGAGAAAGGCCGTTAACTGACAATGCTGACTTCCAAATACAGGTTACATAATTGGCGCGCTGGCAATGCAAAAGTAGTTCATCTGCTGTTGGTGGAAGTTTCTGTGGTTCTGGGACTTTACTTTTGGAACAGA
>JAOBYK010361354.1:0-16819 GCA_025434845.1 Phenganax subtilis | reverse complement strand
AAATATATTTTCGCTGTATATGTGTAAATATATGTAAACTATTTATCCAAATGTTAGTTCTTAGATTTTCATATACTTCTGTAATGGTGTTTTCATGAATAAATATTATTATTAATGTCAAAATTGAGCAACTCACTAGAAAAAACTCATGCAGCATAGCACACAAATATCTTGATATCTTCCTAAGTTAATGAAAGCTGCCATTGTATCTCACGCTGTTGAATTAGATGCTGGCAATGTTATATGCTTATTAAAATAGCAGATGTCTTTGAGTAACATGCATTAAAACGTGTACAATAAACTGTATATTTTTGTTCAACAATACAACTTTGCTTAAATATTTTTAATCCTTTATGCTTAGAAAGGGATTTTTACCGGCCAATCTAAATCATAACTTAAATCACGGATTCGTTCAAAATTTCAGACAAATATTTATTTCATTATTTCCAAGGAGTCATTAGTAAATATTATGACATTCTAACTTGGAATAGATTTGTTCATTTAGAACATATTTCTTGACATCAAAGCTTCTTCATTTTCATGTACGTACCTTTAATAGACTTTTGTTGCAGAGTGATACTACATACAATACAGAAAATCTTCAGCCAATTATCCATTTTCCATACACAATCAATCCTTTGATAAAACAGTTGCAATGTTCGCTTCAAAAATCTACAAATTCAGCTACTTTTGTTTTCAACAGCGTCACAAATCAGCAATTAGAATCTTGTTGTATCAAATTTGTTTTATTCTTTATTGAAAAGGAGTCAATATATCTGTGAAACATACGTATATTTCTCGACTTTAGTTCAGCTTGTCTGCCACTCCAATATAGCGTGGGTTTTATGCAAATCACTTTAAAATTACTGCGAATAGAAAGCAGTAGGTGGCGTTGAGAGTATTGTATGGTCCTTTAGATAAAATAGAACGTCTCTTAGAAACAATTTTCACCCCAAAATTTGCTGACACGTATACAAAATTATGAGATTTCGCACGAGTCACCCTGCACTCTGCTGACAGCCAATACTTGAAATATGATGTTACAAAGACTGTATGTTTACCATATGCAGCTGATCATACTTGGAATAACGACCTTCCGGCAAGTTGAAATTTAAAGAAGCATTCGATCTATTTCGTCATGTCTTTTGTTAGGACAAAAACGTATGTAAACTACATGGGGATTTCCTATAGAATTGTTGCTATAATCAAGTAAACATGTTCGAGAACCTAATTTGAACATTCTCGATGGAATGAAGAATGTTTTGAGATTAAATAGAGCCGTTCGAGTGTAAAGCACTCCAGAATTTTGAGCACATTACAAGAAGAACAATTATAAAACACGATTCACTGAGCCCTGCTGCCGAAAATTAAAAAAAAATTGCATAAAAAGAAACACCACCGCCATTGAGAATGTAGTATTCGTTCAAAAGCATGTTCTTTATTCTAATCGCTTTTTGAAAGTAGTAGAAAGTTAATGAAAGAAACCAATTTTGGATTTTTTCGACATTGTTTGGCTACAAAAATTGTCCTATATTATCACGTTCATGCCATGCCTTCTAAAGTTTTCTTATTAACTAAAACTACAAACAAGAACATTTCAACATCACAGGATGTTCTATGATATATAAATAGTTACATATAGTGGACCGAAAAACGACCTACTTGACCTTTGAGGCAACCCATAGATAACATACTTTCATTACATTGTCCCACCTTTGTAAATTCTACTGTCACAGTTTCTTTGTAGTTTGACTAAAACATTTCCTTCAAAAATTAAAAGATAATTAAGTTTGCATAAACGTGTTTGTTAGTGTCCTTGCATATGAATTGGTAATGTCAATACGGGGTGGATTAGACAATACCTGCAAATCCTGTGTCATTCCAAATCCTGAAACCATCATAAATCAAATGAATTATTTTGTGGTGAACGTTTGGAGTCCAGTTCTCTTTCGGTTTTCCACGCATTTCGTTTTCTCTGGTATTCATGTCGAACCTTAGAAACGAACACAAATTGAAACCACGGTTTCAGGGAGGATTTTTGCCGCAAGAATGCAGAATATCAGTCTAAGTTCAAACTTACCTCGGTATTAAATAAGCAATAAAGAATGAATATGAAAAATCCCTAAAGTAAAGTAAACAAGAAGTTATATATAGAAACTATTATTGTCGTTTGATCGTTTAGCGCTTGCAAAACGATTGCTGTTCGCCAGCAAACCAACCATGGTTCGAACACAGTAAATCGATCAGTTTGCTTTTCGTAATAGATCATATACACTCACCTGAAATGCATTACATGTTGCAAATATGTATTGAAAGATTATCAACTCGTTAGTGAAAGCTACGACACCAAAAATCCACGTTGTGCCTAGGATTGGAACCAACATGGCCAGAGTACGCATCGCCGATCTATATCACAAGAAAATATGTAGATTTGGTCCAATGGATAATGTTTTGGGGTCGGTTGTTCGATAGCGCTATCCATGGGATAGTGAATTTTTCAACGTTGATAAAATTGGACAAAAAATGTCGAAACTTCTATTTCGGTCCACGATATAAATATTAGAGACTTTAATCTATCGATACTAGTCGTAACTTTATGTTGTAACGTTCAATGGAAAATTTCATTGGAAGGCTAGAAAAAATCACTGTCCAGTGGAAAGCGCTATACACCTTTCGCACAACCGGCCCCTGGTCTTCTGACATATGGGATTAAGTCGATAACATTTGGCCACATTCAAACATACTTTTACTAAAGTGACTCTCACAGTAAGCTTGTGTGTGAAATTACTGTATCATACGGCGGAAGGACCAAAATGGATGGGGTTTTTTTTGGTACATTTTATGGCTGCGAGTAAGTAACACCAATGTGATCATTGTTCTATTTTTCATTATTCTATTGTTCTTATTAATCAATCATAGACGTGTTTAAATAATATCTAACTTCTCTTTTCTGTGTCCAGGATCGTTTCGTAGTAACGTCATCGTCGTTCTCAAAACAGCTGTTAAAATGAATGCATTTATCTGCCAATAGAAAAACACATTGTGAAAAGGTCTTGGAAAATATCTTCAGCAATATTCTCTTGCGGAGAAAAATTTCTAAGGATATTGTAGTATCAAATAATTTATAGGGAAATAAGTGCTTTTAAAGAATACTAAGTATTAACGTTTTTAAGTCTCAAAAGCAACCAAAAACTGACGAGTCCAAAACTTTTATCAACATGTCTGTTTTAAGCCCGTTCTCCACCACGCGAATTTTTTCGAGCGAAAAATAAATCCTGCGACGTGATTCGCTAGCAAAATAATTTGCTGCGAAAAAGGCGAAAACGAGCCAATCAAGTTGCCAGATTTCTTCTTCGCGCGAGCAAAATCGCGTAGTGGAGAACGGGCTTTAAGCGTGCGCGAGCGCTTACGCCATTCACACTACTTTAAAACTATAATTTATCTCATGCAAAATATAATCAATAGATTCAAAAGTGATTTACACTCAACAATATTATCAAATGATGCTTACAAGAATGACAAACAACGATGGGCCAATGAACACCCATATGGACGCTGTCTTAGCTGATAACCAGCAACTGAAAAGATTATCGTATATTTAATTCACAAATCAGTTATATTATTCAATTGTTTTACATAATTAATAACAAACATGAAAAAATTTCTCGATTCTGATTGGCTAAGAGCAGTGCAGTTTTTAGGTAAATACAGGGCAAAAAAAGAAATTCAGTACAATTTTTCAAAATTTTCTTAAATTTGTTCAAAAAACATTTTCATAAACTGAAAAAAAAACTCAGTTCAGAAAATTATTTTTCGTACATGTCCTTTTCGCAAAGCATTGTACAGTTACCAGAGAGCTTATCCTTTTAATAAGTAATAGTATGCTTTCTCGTGCAATTTGGAAAAACATACATTCGTGAGTTCTTCAGACTTCAAATCGCACTCGTGCAATTTTGATGGTCTTTGAAAAACTCACTCGTGCATGTTTTTTCAACTTGCACTCGAAACCATACTATTACCTATACAAACAATCGCAATAATCAACAAGGAAAGTTCAAAATTTTTCGTAATTGCTTTGGTTAATCCAACACACGAAAATCCCATTTCGTCATCCGCGTGTCAGCTCTCGACCAATCAAAACCCGTAGAGTACTTTGAATATCATATAAAAGGGAATCTTTCATACTTGCATGACGTGATTCAAGTTCAAACTTACTGTTTCTCAGACATCATATCATATCGAAATATTACTGCTGCCATCGTAACAACAATCAATGGAGTTCCTACATAAATAAATTATACAATATTATCCAAGGTGCGAATCTCCTGGAGCTGCCCCATCGTCTATTATCGTAATGGATTGATCGTTGTGAAAAAATCGATTAAATCGACTAATCGCTTTTATAATTCAACGACATAGGACATCATTGACATACAAACGGTGGTTTGTAATTAATGTTTTTACCAAATATTTGTGGGTTATACTATACCAGTTAGTATAACCACAACTATAGATTACGCACTTTCCCGCGCTCAAACACTTCACAAAAAACACAAATGCATAAAACGACTAAGAAAATATATCAAAATAGGCTAGAATATTTCTAATCCGGACTGAAATTAATACATTCCCGCAACGTACATCGTGTTCTATACATTATCCGATTATCCGACAACTCTTAAGGCCGGTTTACAGGATCAAAGTTTCTGTGATCAAAGTAGGAATTTTTCACAGGGAAATTATATGTTCTGACAAATTTGGTAGAAATATCAGAGTGAAGTAGTTCAGTGTTGAGCACTGTATTAGTTCCCTTAAATATTTTTTGCAAATCCTTGAAAACTTAGGACTCATCAATCCGAAATTTCCACTTTGATAACAGAAACTTTGACCGTGTAAACCGGGCCTTAGGCAAAAGCGATTGTAAAAAAAAATCGATCGATTTATCAGGAGCAGCTCTAGAATCGCTCAAGCAAATTTTGTTAATAATTTCTTACCCCATCCTATGAGATGATAATATCTTTTCCTTCGATGATCATCGCTGCCAAACACTCGGATAACGAGAAAGTACAGATGAATACCTTCGACCAACATCCAAGCAAATGCAGCAAGGTAGAGATAAAATGATAACATCGTTGAGGCAAAACAAAGATTCTGAACGATGATATTAAGTAGCATAAGTTTCCAATTTCAAAATTTCCATGTCAAGCTAAGGGATTGTAAATAGCTATAACATATTTATAATAGAAGAACAACTATTTTGTCGTCGTGACGAACTGTAAAACAAAGCTTCGACCATGGTAACTGGTTTCTATAGCATACCTAATTTTAGTGTGCAGTGATGACCAATTTGTGCAGTGATAAAACAGAAATGTGCAGCGATAAAATGTAAATTGTGCAATGATAAAATTTTGGTAAAACTTGTGATCATAGGAATGAAGCAGTGAACGATACAAACGCTAATAAAACCCTATACAGTTACAAAGCAGTAGCGTAACAGTATTGCCATGTAATAGTTTTTGACCGTTTTCAAACATCAAATATACTTTATTGTAACTTAACTGGTTTTTTTGTAATATTGAACGGGCGTGGCTGAAATTTTTCCAAGACGTGTTCTTACCAGGGGAAGTTTTCCAGGTATTTGCACGAAAATGTGCAATGATTGATTATTCCTAAAATTAGGTATGTTCTATAGTTTTGAAAGGAACTGTGTTGTACATTTTTTAAACTTACTCTGTCATTTTCAGCCAAATTTCCGAAAAGAAATACCAGATCAGCAAGACCCAACGCCAGAACAAGATTTAGATGAACAATCGTTTTCAATGTCCTCGTGATCCTATTTTTTGAGAAAGAAAAGACCATACAACGATCTAGCAACAAACAGTCTTCGAATCCCTCGGTTTACTTGACTTGATTGCTGTCAAACGTACCTCAGAACGAGATAAGCGACAAAAGTGACTAAACAACCCACAGAAGACAAGGATAAACCAACGTAGGTAATCAACTCTAATTTTATTTCATCGTCTTGTGATCCCTGATAAAACAGACAAATAATTCTTATGAGTACTTCACTTCATTTTAGCATGGTGATTCTTCTATCAAAACTAACGCAGTTCTGTATGAAGACTTCATTGAATAACGGTAATTCAGCCCGAAAACTGGATCAATATTAATCACATTGTAATCGTGGGTGAACTCAATTCAGCCTGAAACTTTTTACATCAACAACATTGCCATCCGTTTTTCGTCTCCTGCTGTATGCGATAAAGTACTTTCACACACAAGCTCACCGTGTGAGTCACTTAAGTAAAAGTACGTTTGAATGTGTATCCAAATGTTATTGATTTGATCCCATTTATACGTCAGAAGACCAAAATCGCTGGCAAAATTACAAGGGTGAACTGGGCTTATACTGTGAATCAAAGACACGCTGTCCATGTTTGTGCTATGGTTTCTCACCTCAGTGACTGGAAAGAGAACAGAAAATTTGGTCATATGATTACATTCGCATGTTGTATGGGTCACATTTTGACGCACAAGTGAGCATCCTTTGTCAGACCAACGACCAAACTTTGCATCTTTCTCACATCTAGATTTATAATGAAAACAATTATTTCTACACAGCCTAAAGCAACACATTTCGTTTACATCAGTGCAAACACGCACACAAACAAATAGACGAACAAACAGTGAGCTCAGAAATACAAAGTAAATACACTAACTTGACGTCGTCAATCCAAAACACACAATGTTTTTTCCCACTTATCGAAACCTTGACAAAAGATTTTACAATTACAATGCTATCTAATAGTCTGGGGCCGGTTGTACAAAAACATGGTTAAAGTTAACTATAGTTAAGTATGAATATCAACCAATCAGAATCGCTTATTCAAGATTTAACTACTTTATAACTACAACATCGTAGTTAAAACGTAGTTAAAAGTTTCATACAACCGGCCCCTGATTATCAAGGTCAGGTATTATACCATGAAATTACGACGGAATTTTGAAAAATAACTTACTTTGTTATTTCTAAAGATCAAAGTAAATGGTTTTGTCACATTCACAATTTTTCGCTCCATGGAAGCGCTGAGAATATTGCTGGAAATATGATTTTGTTTCGATCCAGTTTTCTCTACCATTTCTTCCAGTGGTTGAAACATCATGAAAACGGCGGATGCACGACCTATTCCAAAACAAAATGATCAATAAAGATATGCGGTCTATAAACTTTTAAAGCTCGTGTAATGAGCTATGATTTTTCGTTGAAACATCTCCAAACTTTGCAATAATCAACAAAGATTGTTATATTCGATATTGACATTTTTCATGTTCACATAACGATCTGTGACTAAAAATTGCAACGTCTTCACGGAGCACAAATCTTCCAAGCTTACCTGAGCCCGAGGGAAAAGCTTTGGCTGGAAAAGTAAAGCTATCATGCTCAGGCAAAATAGTAAAATTCTCAACATCTCTGGGAAAGTTAAAATCAAACTGCAGGTCCAAATTCAAAGCAACAGCTGCAAAAGCTAAAAAAAGATTTTAGATTTACAATTATGGAGAGTGTCTGCAATTTTGCTTTCAGAACTAACAATGTTCTTTCTTTCATATATCAAAATGGCAAAAATCTATAATTGCAATTATAATAACTGTTAAGTAGCAGCATGGGTAATAGTAAACATACCAAAACGCTTAATTTGTAAAGTGTACGAAGCAAACGGCCTCTCTCCAAGATTCAATGTCTTTGCTTTTTCAAATCCGAGTCTTTCAAGTTCTTCCAATAGCTCAAACTAAACACAAATCAGCGCCAGTTACGACAAAACAACCATTTCTGAGCCTAAAGTGGTTACTTTTTCCGCGCGTAAAACAAAAATATAAAAAATTTAGTAAAATTTGCAATGCTATATTTTTTGCATTTTACAGCATTTCCCAACCAAACTTTGTAAATTTACTCATATAAGGATGATCTTTTGGGCTACAGTGACTTGCCAAAAGTTTAAATACAAGCCTAAAAAGTTCAATATTATGCTACATTCCACTACCTTTTTTCACAAAACTTGTTCAACATTGATATACGTAACATACACTATACTTTTTGAAGGCATGTGCGACACATAAACACAACATGTATCATTGCTAGATATTTTTTAATATTTAGTAGGAAGTTCTTTGCTTTCATGACCATCTCTGTTCTTTTTGGCTTGAATTCAACCAGTGGGCCCTCCGATTGTACAGGAGCTGTCTTTGCAAATGGTATTTGTATCAATAATGTTGACATAAATAATGTAGGATTTGCAAATATTCTTTAAAAATGAGCCTTAACTGTAATTTTACGAGAAGATGTCATTTTCTCCCGAAAATGATCAGTGTATTTAAACTTTTGGCAAGTCACTGTATAATGACGTACTGAGGTTTTTCTCGTCCAGATCGAAATTCATTCAGTAGCCTGCAGTTGCCATTCTAACCTTAGTCTTTGTATCTCTTCCAACGCTCAGAAGTTGAGCGGCAGCATTAGAAATAGCATTCTAAACAGAGCAGTTTGTTGAAATTATCAAACTAATCAATTATGCTATAGAATTGTCTTTCAAAAGAGATTGTAATGCAATCTTAGTAAGACATAAGTTGTACAATATCATATTGCTAACCTCAGTATTGATGAAATTCGTTGGAGTTGTTTGAGGAACAGGATTGGTGATACCATGAATAAGAAATACTATAATTTAGTAAATTTATTTTGTTAAAACTAAATGTATAGTAGAGCAGGGTAGCTATATTACATGTTACCTTTTTCGTAGAAACTTGGAGAAAAAGTTATAGCCTTTTGTGGAGCACAATAGTTCTTAGTTAATGTACGAGCCGCATTTTCATCTATTAAACAAACAACAGCAAACGTAGATTGTATTTAAAAACTGAGCAGTGTACTGACTAAAAATCATAGTCCAGGATTAGACGTCGAAATGTTCATCGACCAAACCGAATGCTATGGAGACCTAAAAACATCATTTACTAAGGCCCGGTTTACACTGTCAAAGTTTCTGTGATCAAACTAGCAATTTCGGATACGTAAATCCTAAGTTTTGAAGCGTTAGCTCAATATATTTAAGGGAGCTACTACAGTGCTCAACAATGAACTACTTCACTCTGACATTTCTTACAAATTCTTCAGAACGTAGAATTTCCCTGAGAAGAATTCGTACTTTGATCACAGAAACTTTGACAGCGTAAACCGGCCTTAAAGTCTTTGTATGAACTGATTTCCACTGATTCGCTTTATGTTTGGTACATGAAAAAGTTCGACGTCCAAGTTATTGGTATGTTCACAAGTAAAAATAAATTGATCAATTATCCATTGTGGAAAATTGGTAGCTAAAGTGCGGCGGTTACAATTGGTTATTTCTAGTGTATAATAAATAGCTCAAAAGCTGCTGCAAACTTGGTTGTGTCTTCCAAAACTTACTAATGAATATCCTAGAGTTTATTGGCCCAACGAAAGTGCCGTTAGGAAACGTGACACCGACTCGCAAATGATCTCTTTTGTCTTTCTCGATCATGAGAGCTGTGAGTTCGTACACAACGCCTTTAGTTAAGGTATATGGCGTCACCTCAGATCTACGCAGAGAAAAATGAAATGAAAGAACTCACTTTAATTTCAAAACACCATAAGAAAGATAATACAAGACAGAAGTAGAGTGGGGTAAAGAAGAGTAGAGTAGGGTAAAGGAGAGCACGGTTGCGAGAAGGAGAAGATGGTAGAGTAGAGGAAAGCAGGGTAGGTTAGGATAAGATAGGGTAGGGAAAAGCAGGGGAGAGAAGGGTACAACGATAGTACATCTTAACCTACTAACTCGTTCCAAGCTTCGTATCGTGTCCAGTGCGATGCACCATTGTCATCGCGAAGAGGAATACGACCGATGACCTCAGCAGTTGGACTACCAGCATCTCGGATGAAAAGAGTGCATTTGTTGTCTCCTGTCATGTTGAAAATGTAACTGCCACTTTCTGGAGCCTAGAATATTAAAATAACCAGTGGCGTATCTGCTGAATATATTTAAAATTCAAAATACCTGGAAAAGAATCCGATTGGTAAGATTTCCGTTCTAACATATCTTTGGAAGTTCTTAACCAATAGAGATGCTATTAAGATATTTTGAATTTAAACTTTCCTGTGTAACTATGGTTTAAGTTGTTCTTGGCTAAAGACGCAGCCGTAGTATTGACATGACGACTGCAAATGCAATGCAAATATACTCTAAATATTCAGAAATACATTGACTTATTTGATTGTAAGTTTATCACCATGCTGATATACTAACATTATAATAGGTCTTCATTCTGACACCATAGTAATTCGAAATATCTCTTGGTGCTTCAAAAGTTGCCTTGATGTTATTGCTGTTTTCCATAGTATTGATAAATTGGTACGAAATATCAGAAGTGTTAAACCACACTTGATACATCACCCCTTCTGTTAGCCTCACTGAAATATAATCACAGAAGATATATTACAGTTCATATCAAGTAATATAAATATATACAACCCCTGACTTTAGCAGAGGCATCTTAATTGTATCAACGAACATGAAAAGCTTTTACAAGAACATCTATTGCAACTCTTCTCATATGATTCAAATATTGTACAGTGGATAGACAAAAAAGTGGCTCCCCATTAAAAAACGGTTTTTGTCTATACCATTCTGAAAATTTTACAACAGTTCAAACACAATCATGATATTAAACAGTTGGAGAGCAATTTGAAATATCTCGTTTGTACCATGGCTTTATATGGATTGGTCTCAAATTTCCTGAATTTTGTAAGAAAAAAACCTTGCTTCTTGATGGGGGCCAAAAGAGGCCACTTTTTTGTCCACCTACTGTATGTACAATCCCTGACCTTACTAGAGAAACTTTAAGTCAATACAGATGGAATGTTTGCATGAGCAGATATATTACAATTCTTCGTACAACCCCTGACCTAGAAATAGGCATCAATACTCATTCACATCTCATGAAGTGTTCGAACCTTTGTCGTCAAAGATCTGCACTTCACACAACGAAAGATAATCTTCGGTCATTTTGCCAACGATTTTCACCGATCGACCGTACGTCGGCTTACACCGGATGATCCTCGTCTCGCCTCCAGCCAATACATGATAATACCCACAAGCCATTCCGCTGGAGTCGATATCGTAGCGAATGTACACTTGGATAGCGGTCGGATGACGTTCAGAGTTCGTCACCTACAATCGGAAATAACCGTTTCCCCCATAAAATTACCACTCAACATGGGAGATTTTAAATTTGTCAAGTTTCTACACAGTGTCTTCATATCTACCTGAACGTAAGTAATGTTAACTTTCTTGTCTAAATCGACCTGCCACCAAGGGCGACTTTCATTGCTTGCTCGTAATGTTTTTGAACAAGTTGTTTTGTCACCGTCCACTGCTCGCTTAGCAAACTGATCTTGGTCGTCAGAGGACTGATGCGCTTGCCTTTTATAGGAGGCAGAGTAGCCTACAAACCGGTTTATGAAAATTCAATGGCAGAAACAACTACACTAACGTTTTACTTCCTCGTAAACTTTAATCTATTCTTCCTGGATAATTCTATCAGTTTTAAACTGTTCTTTCCAGAGATCCAGTAAGAGGCTAGAGATCTCTGCGCAAAACAGCGTAGAACTGGTTGGACAATCCAGCGTAAATGTGGCTCAGTTTAAGTTTCCTCCTGTAATAACAACACTGGAAATGATTCTTAAGAAATGAATATCTGGGAAGAACAGCTTCCAACTGATAAAACAATCCAGTGTGACCACAGTTTAGATTGGCAACCCTCCCGGACTGTGCAGCAAAACTGGATCAAGAAGAACTGAATCTCAACGGAAGCAACGTCATGCAGATACACAAATCTTTATTGTCGGCATCAATCGTCAGACTGAAAAACACCACCATGCACGTTTGTTTTTTGTGTTGAAATGAATAGAAATTCTCGTCCAATTTCAGTCCTATCGTTACAAGATTCAAAACTCTAATCTATACCTCCATAATATCCAATGGAATTCAAAGTCATGTCGAGTTCCATGGGGAGATAAATTTAAGGTAAACGGAACACCCTCGCATGGTCATATGTTTTTTATATTTATTAATTGACATCAATCTTTACTCTTAATTCCTACCGATGGTTCATGTGGTTAGTGTACAACAGGAAGTAGGAATACGGAGTGGAATTCCTTTGTTGAAATGCAGCAGATGTTACGTAATGAAAAAACATGAAAATAAAATACTTAAAAATTTAAACATGTTGAAAGTTCGGGTCTGTAATAATGACAAAATTACTCAACAAGTCTGCGAATGAACAATAAGTACTTTAAGTCCTTTTTGCATATCACGGAGAAAAACTGGCTTGTTTGAACTTGCATTAGCCAACTTGCTCGTATAATTAAGTGTTATATAGTCAACAAATATTGCGTCATGTACATGCGTTGATGTACAAAAACGTCCCACAACTAGCCGGGTTTTAGTAAACAATGTCAGACGACAGAAATCATAGTTAACTTGCAGTTGAGACAATGATGTTGATTCTTTTCCGTATAGGTTCAGTAGTCTTGTGCGTGATGAAAGACACATTTAACAAAGTAGAAAAAGTATGATTTGCTTGCTCTTAAAATAAAGATATCCATGAATTTGATCACCATGTGCTAAAACAAGACATGCACTGTTAACATAAGTAAATCTGTTTTTGTAACATCGATTAAAACAAGCTCAACATTTTTTTGTTATTAAGTGTAATATAAAATGATATCAAACTCTCAATAAGTACTACTGTCTGCCATTAATCCTGTGATGGTATCTTTGAGCTATAAAAATGAGATCAAATCACCGCCAAATTATAGATAAGATTAAAAAACTGATAGATGCCCATTTGATAGCTTTAAACTGTGAAATAATCCATTGAGGTACATTCATCATGCCTCATGCATAGACTAGATTTTATTGATTCCACACCAGGATATCGTTAGATAGATGACTTTCTCAGACGTACTATAGATCAACTCATCTGAATTTATGAAGAAAAGGATAATTGCGCAACTTATCATATGTCTCTGTCTAAACAGCCAACGCTTTTACTCTGAATCTAGCGGCTGATGATGATTTTAATCTGTCTGCGTAATATGCCCCTAATTTCTACTTCAGTTTTCATGTAAATCAGAGGCAGAAGATATCATTTCGTCGTGGTGCGTGTGTGTGTGTGTTCATGATTTCGTGACAAATAGAGACTAGTGTATCAGTACTTGAGTCTAGTGTCTTTGTCACCTATGTAAGCTTAATCACAGAGAAAGAACAATTGAGTGGAATCCAATTTCTATCATATAAAGCTATAGCTATTTATGCATATATATCTAAATGAAAATCAAATTATCTTATTTTGACGTTCTAGAAATTCCAAAAAAAATTGAATATCTCATTTATCATACATAGCATCCTCCACTACAATAATTAAATCGAAATTCTGAAAAACATTTGCTGTTCATTATAAAAAACACGTACAATTCTGCTCCGGAACGCAGCAGACTTGTACGTATAGGGGACCAGTATAATATGACAGGACCAGTATGATATGAAAGCAAGTATTATACAGCAGTATACCACAAGATTAAATCTCTTGTACAATTTTTGACAAAAGAGTGATAGTTGTATTTTTGTCATTGCTCTTTTGTAAAGGTGGAAGTAGCCGTTATCACTTTTGCCCCAAAAAAGTTTCAACTTTACGATATGATGTCTATAAAAGAGCATCATTAAAATTTCATCAGTGTTTGTAACTGCTTCAGGTCTTGAAACGTAAATAATTTACAATACTTGGAATCTGCATGAACTATATCTCTTATTGAAAGAAGACTTTTTGCTGAAGTTAAAGTATATAAATAACTTAAATACTATCAAATTCAAAACTTAAGAGTTTGCTATAAACGAACAAAAATGTCTCATTACAAGAATCGATTGTACTACTTCAAAACACTTCGTCGAAAAGTACAAACAACTCAATAGGGAGTTTAAGCTTCGCGTTCAAAGGGTACGGCAAACGGCAGAGCCGTATTTTCTTGGCAGACTTTTCGCCTCT
Organism: Phenganax subtilis; assembly: GCA_025434845.1. Lineage (NCBI taxonomy): Eukaryota > Metazoa > Cnidaria > Anthozoa > Malacalcyonacea > Clavulariidae > Phenganax > Phenganax subtilis. Next base: position 2,710 of record JAOBYK010361354.1, on the reverse strand, counting down.
CGTCTTTTTGGATTTTCCATTTTATGTCAAACATTTTTATTTTAACATCCTGTGCTAACACAACTAATTATCACTGCCTTACTCTTTTTATATTGGCAATTTTTTTTCGCCTGGCGTCTGACGTTTGTCGATGAACGCGAAGCTTAATACGAAATTACAACTCCACACAAACAATAAAAAGCTACTCACTTTGCACGCATTCATCATCGAAGTAAATTTGAAGCGTCGTTTGCATCAACGATAGACAGCACAATATTGAGTATAGGATTCCATGATTCCAGCGATTTAACATACTTCAAAGCTTTTTTGATCAGCGAAGGACACGACTAGATACGACCAGTAGACAGACACCTGTATAAATACAGAAGAAGGCTTTTGAACTGCTGCACTTTAAGGTAGCTCGTAAATAACTTCGGCTGGTAAAGGTGATAGCATCGATTTTAATGTTTCGACAGTTCAAAATGTCAGACCTCATTGTCGAAAGCAATCCAGATATCTGGAATTCATTATTCACACAATGCAAGCGTACTGTTACGCTCAATTGGACCATTTAAACAGTTCAGGTGAACTCCAACTGATTAATTTAGTATCAAAACAAATATAGAAACTATACGAGCACGGAAACAATTCTAATGCTCCAATCTCTCCTGGCCAGAAGGAAGAGCTGTTGTGCGAAGGTGTACGTATTTCGAGTACCTCAATTGGGGCTCGAGAATCGAGGACAGGAAATCGTGGATACGAGAGATAGTTGTAGACTTGCAGAAAAATCTCAAGGTGAAGACATATGTTTCGCTAAATCTTCTATTGGATTTCGTGGATCGAGAGCAAGACGCCGTGGATCGTAGACTTTGAAAGATCTTTGCGATGTTGCAAAGAAGTTATTCTCCGAGGCGAGATATTCATTTGACTGCTCGTGAATCAAAAACTATTAGTCGTGGAGTTTTGCATGCAATCAGAAGTGTCGATGACAACGGAGTTAGCATATATTTCAGCACTTAACTTAAGGCGATTACCCAAGTGTTGCAAAACACTTTCCACGTGATATGAAATGACTACAATTTCCGATGTCTGGCAGCAGCCGATCTCGAAAGACAATTTGGAACGCTATCCACTGACCTCAAAATTCAAAAAACTTCCTGGAATACTATTTCGCTGATGGTGGAGCACATTTGAAGTGGTTTTTAGCAAATCATGTGAAATTGAAAGGTGGAGGTTTTGGTTAGGGAGGATTTTCTCCTCTGTGGAGCATATGACGTAAGGCGAAAACAATTTGACTACGATAAATTCTCAACATATTTCTCGCATACTTCACGATGCTAGCAATAAATTGCACACGAGCAATAAATTTTTACATCAACATGCTTAATATTGAGAAAACAATTACACTAATTCATGAAAATATGTTCACAAAAACTTCAAAAATTTCAGCACAAAAACGCAGACCACTTTGGAGGCTTGGTTAAGCAGGAAAAAGCTCTCGGATGTACGGCACGAATCATGAATGACGATTTTGCGAGTGACTTTCACAACATTCCTCTATCATGCTTGGCGGCAATGAACCAATTTAATACAGAGAAATTTCATGATTAAAATTGAACCTACATATCAGAAAAAAATGTGCCCACTAATTCTTGCTAAATTACATGTATTCACTATAAAACTCCAGAATCAAACGACGAAATATATAACCGACAATTTAGGAAGGTTCCATTGAACTCGTCAACTCTGTTAACATTCAATAACTTCAAGCTAATATCGCAAACGCTTTATCATTCTGTAAACTAATGACTTCAATTTTACTAAAACACAAACGGAAGATAATAGCGATCTATTTTATCCAACTACATTATGCTATTAGAATAAAGTACGATTATAGACATGCATACCCAGTTGCTGTAAACTTGCAAAGATCCTCAATTCATCATGTAAGCGTCAAGACAAGTTCGGTTCCTGAAAATGCAAGAAAACTGATTACCATGAATACACAAAACACGAGAAAGAAAGATTAATTAGACCTCTTAGCAATGACGTGAGAGTCTTGCAATAACCCGCAGCTGTCGGATGCAGCCTTGTGTCACAGAAATATTCAATTCGGTTTCAATTCACTGCAAAATTTTAATATGCGAAAAGCAAAATATAGACATATTTTATTGAAAAAGAGATCCATTTCTCGATCAACAAGAGATTTTTAAGGATTAGAAGAAGCACCTGTTTTAGTGGTATCAAGAAATTTCAAACATTCTGTTAAAGATTTTCTTTAAGTTTTCTGCAAGGTGGTCTACACGAGGTTTTTAAAAATTTTTGGACTTATAATTTTCTCAGGTTTCTGTTTCAATGCAAGAAAAGAATATTTCATAAATCTTTCGAGGTAATGAATTGTAAGTATGCCGCCTTCCGCACAATTTGTCTTGCAAAAGTATTGTAATTGACAGCTTAAAAGACATTAAGACTGATAAGCTGATCTTGTTGTTCAGTCTGTCTTTCAAAACTCATTTTAAAATATATTGGTCTTATGAATTAAAAGAGCATTTGATTGCATAAATTAGTGATACCACAAATTGAAAGAAATAAGAAGATTGATTGACTGTACTCTTTAGGCCAGTTCACACGGGCGATGTTCGATACGATTTTTATCGTGTTGAACGATGTGATAGAGTGGATAACTGGCGAGTATACTTGGTCCAACAATTTTGCTAATGCACTCGCCAGT
>JAOBYK010361243.1:0-16823 GCA_025434845.1 Phenganax subtilis | reverse complement strand
AGAGAGGAAATAAATCGAATGTAACTTGTAACTTTGTAACTAGTTACAAAAAATACATTGTAACTTTGTAACTGTAAATAGTTACTTTTTGGGAGCTGTAACTTTTATCGGTAACTAGTTACAATTTTGGCCTTGTAACTGTAATTGTAACTAGTTACAAATAAACTGTAACTGTTACAGCCCTGCGTATGCATGGCGTTCCAATTGTCCTCAAATCCAGGGCCCCCTCAAAAAGTTTACTCCAAACCTGCTCCAAACAGGTAACACCCACCAGCAATAACAAAAGCATCGTTAAAACCACGGTTAAAACATGTCTATTTGGAGGGAAAGTTGGCATTACAGAATGACATTAATTTATTACAAAATGCCTACCTAGAAGAACGTACGAACTGCTGTACAAATATTCAATGTTTCTTACATATTTACATATAATTCAATAGTTTATACTAATTACTGAACGTAGGATCAAATCCTCGCAATTTATTTACTAAATGCGGCACAGTTTTCTGGGCGTGGAAGTCAGACGCAAGTTTACTTGTCGCACTTGGACTGGTTTTGCAGTAAAAAATTGTCTACATGGATCCAACAGCATAACCAAAAAATGCGTGTTGTCCAATATTGAGCCATTCACCCTGGTCTTAATTTGTCAAGATATTTCGAAGAACTCAATTCGAAGACAACAAGCATTTTGTATCAATTCAATTTGCACATATAGATAATGAGCTGTCTCTGACACTCATGCCATGACAAAATGTACCTCGACAAGTACGTGTTTTTGAGTATGCTACACGGCATACCAATTTACTATGTTCCCCAACAGTGCTCTATGGCGCAGTCGGTCGGTCAGTGGGCTATCAAGCCTCGTTTTTATGCCATATAACAGTCATTTACTGTAAAGGACTATACTCCCGTAACACGTTCCCTCAATAGAACTCAGCTAAGATGTGCAACGCATGCTTTCTTGGAGGTAGTATTCAGTAAACGCATTTATTGACAAGTCATTCCAACCGTGCCAAAAACTCCACCATGGAAACAGATTATGCATTGAAAATCATCGAAAACGTTCATTATCTACCGGATTGGTTTGCCAATTAATGCAATTACATAATGGCCAAACTTTCTCTCCTCAAATGCTACTTACATCTTGCTTTTATAAATACATCACCATTATTTTTTTTCACTTTTTTCTACCGTTGCACTGAGTAGTTCATCATCCACATTAGCCAACGTCAAGCAAACAACCAAAATTGAAACAAGCGTTACATCTATAGAAGTATGTATGGCACTATCATTGATTCCATTGCCTTAAATCCAGAATTGACGAGTGCAGGGCAATTGCAATATGGATAAACAGCATACGCGCTAGCTGAGGGTCTCTAACGACAGTGGTTGATATAATTATGGCATTGATATTTGTCCGATATTAACATTTCTTGAAACACTGAGCCTCTTGCTTTATCTTTTTTTTTTTGAGGGGATATTCCAGGTTAATAGCAAGGGCAACCACTGTACCACTTCCAATAAAACATCCATGTCAAGCTTCCATACGTCAAGCAAGCAATAACACAGCGCTTTCAGTCAGAGAAGTTGCACATGCAAACTATCATTCCGTGGATTTGTAATAAAATATCTATCGGGAAAACATAGGACGATTGCAGGAATAACATACGTATAGGATTCGTTTGCAGTGATCTCCAAGGATTGTCATACTAGAGAAATGAAGCGTGTTGTAATGTGCACATGTTGGGTAACCTGTATATTATATTTCTTTATACTAAGGGAATTCTTGCCCGTTGCTTATTGTCACGTTATGTCTTGGCCTTTAACTCCAGCGCCATTCACCATTCCCGCAGTTAGTAGCGCAGAAGATTGATGAACTGGACTCACTAACGTATCGTCAATGGTACTGCTGGAAAAGATGAAATATAACTAATATAAAAGAATTTAGTTCGTCTGATAAAAAGCTTGAAAACAAAATGCCGATGCTTTTGCCTTTCAAATTCTGAGAGAGTCATGTTTTCACCTCACCGAGATCAGTGCAACGTCATAACTTACCTTCGACTGAGCGGAGCAGGTTGTTGACTTACACGATGACTAGATGAATACCTCGGAGTACTCGGATGTCGAGTGACCGTTCCGTACTTATTGTTTCCTTTAAGTACATTTGTTGAGAAATTTGTTGAGGGCAGAGGAAAATTGAGAGCATACACCGCCTTCATAGGAGCCGTAGAAAACGTATTCCTATTAGTTGAAATAGTTCCATTCCAAAGCTGAGGGGAATTGTTATTATTAACCGTAGGTCCATTGGTAATGACGTCATTCTTCACGTCATGTTTGACTAGAGAGTTCGTATCATTGGCCGGAGTACAGATGGCTCCGTTTGATAAGCCGGAGTTTAACGTGAATTTCGAAGTGGGTTGCGTGGAGAATGTTCGCCTTACTTTTGCTCTAGGTCTATATTCCTGATTGTCATGGACGAGATCTTGTTGATGTGTTTTGTTTTCACCGCCGTCGTCTCGTATCGTTTCATCCGGTGGACTACAAATACTACTTTCTCTGGTTGGTGATAAAAGCCCTGGGTTTCGTGGTCTATAATGTCTCCTAGTGAACAAATCAAGCCGTTAAAGCATTAAAATAGTGACAATATATGTGAAGAAAAAAAGAAATACAAAGAAAAGCATGCGTTGAAATAAAAATCCAATGACTGCTAACCAACTTGGTTTCAGTTCATCTTTATAGTGATCTGATTCGTGGCAACAGTTTCTTAAAGATCTGGATGAATCAAGAAATGAGCCAAGTTCTTCTAACCGACCGTCCAACAAAGAACTAGCTCGATCCATCAGCACTCTAAATGAGACATTTAACACAATCATGAATGCAAAATTAGACATGCACATGGTCTTACAAAACTATAATCTCTTAAATGTACAACAATTCAAATCTTTTAAACGACGTCGAAGATGACAAAGCTCGTAGTATGAACAAATCCTTGATCATGAAAAACGCAAAAAGCTTAACAAAAACAAAAAAAACCCCATGACGTTGTGTTCATACCTGCCTCCTCTGCCCAGTCTCCTCCTCGCATAACCGAGTAATCTTGAAGGTCTTGATAAAGAAGTCAAAGAATACCTGTAGCGAGGATGGCCAGGACATTCCCATGGCCAGTTACCTTGGAGTCGAGGCTGAACAAAATAACCAAATGAAATGAGCTTTGTGAATTTATCACGATATATCACGGTCCAGTGGCTTCATAGTTGGAGGTTTCGAGAAGCAAGACGTTTGCCAGTGGCTCCAGCGAGTGCATACTGGAAACTAGACCTAATTACTTCACTGCTAAGCCCACATTCCTTTACCGCTGAAAATATTTACCTGGCCTGCATTTACGACGGAGAATGCGTTTACCCTATAATATAAACTGCAAAGCAGTTCGTAAAATGCCAACAGTACAGTACAATGCCACTGCAGCGTGAATGCGTAAACAGCGAACTTCGTTTCATTAACCTACCGCCAAGTAGCGACAACCACGTCTTCTTTTGAACGCATAAATACCATCCAGTTCATCAATATCATCTTCAGGTTCCGAGGGAAGATCAGGCTAATGGAAAGGAGTAAATTATGAATAATAAAGTTAATCAACTGGCGTGTTACGCTATGTCATTTCAAACGTTCACCTGATTGTAGGGACTGCCAATATTTTGTGGAGTAAGTCGAGGTTTTCGCCTGAAAAACCAACACAATATATTAGTTGGAGTGGAATTCTGTACGTGAGAAGTATATTGGATGAGTAGATTGCATAGATATGCATGTAAATGAACGACTTACCTTTGCTCCGAAGAAAGGTCGTCTGTTCTATAACTACCATCTTCAGTCTTAAAATAAAACACGTGTTAAAAAATTAATCTAAGACAAAAAAACCCCGGCCATCAGAGGCAGCGTTTTTTACTGTAATATAAGTGGCCGAAAAACAGCACAACTTTTCACTCTTATGAAATTACTCAAATACATTCTACAAATTTCAGTAATTCAAAGTCAATCTCAGTTACCCGTTCATCTTTGTTATGAGTACCAGAACTTGAGGTAACCCGGTTGCCAGAAGTTGTCGTCACTCCTCCTTGGATCTTCAACAACTCCAAACATTGAGCCAACAACTCTCCAGTGAAGTCTCTTGCTTTGTATCTGCATAAATAGTAATATTTTTACTGTAAAAAAAAACTGGCTACAAACTCGAAGACATTAAAATGCAATACCTGAAATCAAAAATATCCACCGTGATTTTCAAGGCATCTTTTTTGGACTGCTCCCTTCTCTTTACCATATCAAGAATAGTGCTAGAGTATAACAAACGAATGACATACATTCGCATCGAATACACTATATTCTTTCCAAGCTTTTTATGTTACATAAATTTGAGAAGAAATGAGGGAAAAACCATACCATGCAGTGTTCAAATCTCTCCTTAGCTTCAGCATCTTCTCATACGATAACTCTTCGTTCTTTCGGTTCTAAGTAACGTCACACCAAAAACATAAATATGTGCACATATAACTATACAGTCACATAATTTGACACAAGCAAATATGTATAGTAGAATAATGGCTTTGTGCAATACTACTTGACCTATTTGAGTGCTGGTGTACACAATACATTACAGAATTTCTTGAAGTGGGAATGTTTAGACAACTGTTTCAACAATGAATACCTTTCTGGTTTGCATCTTCTCAATTCTCCTTCTAAAAGCAATGTATGGATCACTTGGTGATTGTGCATCTTTTTTCTCAGACTTGAGTGTGAGAATCAAACCATTTGAAGAACTTCTGCCATGTTTCTTCACCCAGTAATTGTACACAGATTCTAAATGTTCTTCATCCTTGATCAAAGCTTTGGCTGCAGTAAGTGACAACACCTGTATACATTAAAACAAGACTCCCAATTGTCTAATCTTCATCAGTAATACACACAATATGTTGTTACTGTATAAGAGCAACATCAGTTCATCTTTGAGCTATTGAATGGCAATTGATGTGTATCAATGCGCACTAGCTATTAGGATACTTAACTTTGTCTCAAAAACTACACAAGTTTATTTGTCAGGGTGATACTCTTGCCACTTAATGAGTACAGTATAAAAAGAAAAATAAACATCATACCTCACTTCCAGACCCTTTTTCTAGCTTGTCAATTAAACGTTCAAAATTTTCACTTGCTAACCTCTCCTACAATAATGAACCAAGCTTAACAAATCAAAACTGCTGAGGTACTATTGTACAGGAATACTATACAACACATCTGCTGGAAATTATTATTATTTCTATGTATCCCAGCTGTAGCCTAGCATTATAATATATAAAAACTTTTGGTGATGTATACCTTGTCCTTATTAAAGCTCGCTAACCATTCTGAGTCCTCTTCATCCATGTCGTACTCAGGTCGTTCATCTTCAACACCTAGAGCTGCAAAAATTTGTGTTTACAAAAGAACTGATGGTCATGGGCTAGTGCAAACATGAGTTTCATCTTTAATCAAAGCAAAATGTATGTATATTAAAGCTAAGCAGCAACACTGTAAAGTTTGCATTTGATACTTTAATTTGGTCACACCTAGATTTTGTGGTGCGCAGTAAAAGCAAGTAAGTTTCAAATAATTGTTGTTTCAAATAGGTATAATATTTTTTAAAAGGACTGTATAATACAATGTATATATAGCACAAAAATAACATACACACAAGGGTCTAACCTTGAATATGAATATACTGCTTTGGCATTTTGAAGTCGCCTTCCACGTCATGAACAAGTGATGTATCAACATCAACAGGCTTTGTTTCAGGAGTGGGAATGACAAGTTGTTGTTTGTCACCGTACACCTGCTGAGCTGAGATGGCTCGTTGAAGATGGTGCTCCTAAAATTGGTAGTTGTTTAGTGAAAAGGATCTTCATTGTTTGTTATTACAAGTTTCTTGACAAATATGATAAGAAAATCAGTAGGCAAGCTTTCTGTGTTCACGAATATCAGATGCACAACCTTTGGCTTGGTATTGTGATCTTTAAAAAAGCCATAAAACAAACCATGATGTCAAAAATTTACGTGAGCAATGTGGTGCCAATGCCACCCAGACAAATTGTAATATTTCAATCATCCCCAATACTATGCAAGTCTACACAGTTTGAACATAAAATATTACAGGTTTTCTCAAAATGGTCAACTGCTTCAAAGGTCAAACTTTTCATGTGCAAGACCAAAGGAGCTCGAACAAACTTTGATATTGCAAACAAGCAAAAATCATCTGCATCTGGACCAAAATAACTAAAAATACATGTTTGTTCAAATGAAAATAAAAAATGAAGCAGAAATATATGAACTACTTAAAGCCTGTTTTCCACTAGGTGGAATTTTCCGTGCGGAAAATAAATCCACCAAACTGATTGGCTACCAATATATTCCCCCCCTAAAAGCGAACCAATCACGTTGCTAGATTTATTTTCCGCTTGGAAAATTCCGCCTAGTGGAAAGCATGCTTAAAACACCCAAGACTAACAACATTAATTACTGGAAGATAATTACACATATTTATGCAAAGATAAACACAACTTTTTCGCATAAAAATTGATATTTCTTGTCAAAAGAATAATTTTTCCATAGTCAAAAGTTACTATTCTTGCATTAAAATACGACCAAAAATAGAAAGCTCTCACGCACGATTTCCTATTTTACCCGCGCAATTTTAATTCATACATTCCGACGCAAATGAGTGTGGGTCACGTGACCTGCAAATGCAAAATAATGGAACATTTCCAGAAAAAATACTTCAAAATGAACAAATTACATTCGAAAACGAGGAACCCACACAAAGTGCAATATTTTGATGTAAAACTGGTTTCTTGAAAAAATTATCCATGTATGCCAATTTTGTAAATAAAAACTTACAGTTTCCTCCTCCTTTTCCATTCCCGTCGGCATCTGAGGCACTGCGCGGTTGATTGTGGACAATTCGGTCAAATCCGGCAGCTCCTCCACCCGATAGACGGGTAGCGGTTTGTTGGAATCCAACTGGCGAGCTCGAAATGACAATTTACTCATCCTGACTGTGATTATTTCCAAGATGAGCTGAAGTTCGAAGCAACTTTCCAGTCACCACTCCCACGGAGTTTCACTAGCAACGCTATGATGGTGATAAATAGAATTTTTTCTAACGCATGTTGTACTTTTTGTCAGTCATCTTGTTTTTTTCCAATCATTCTCGTAGCATTTTGTTTTGAATGTATATTTTCAAAATTCAACATGGCGGCAAAATTCTCTTGCTTTAACTTTCTACCCACAATTCATTGGGAATGATGCGGACGCATGCTCAGTTGTGTTCCCAACCCAGGAGTGACAAAGAAACGAGGAATAAGCAAAGCGAACGCACTAGTACTGCAGTTTTGGCTTAAATTTGGTCAATTTTACTTGATTTTGTCACCGGTTTGTGATACATTAAGACGCACCGATCATTGTGGGCTTCAAATAAAATGTGAAGAGCACTTGAACTTATAATAAGCCATTGAGTCTATTGCAAACCTTTAGCGATCAGATGAGCCCTAGATAGTACAGTAGATACTTGATTCAGTATTATTATTTTGCCAATTTCTTCTAACAGCCCGCCGTTCAAGGCTACAGTCCGACCACTGGCCCAGCGCTCACTGGTCCTGCAATGTGTTACCTCCTTTTTAAGCCCCTAACAGGCAGGAAAACTCGTGAATAATTACATTCACGCTGCAGTAATTCGAAGCAGCCTGGTTATTTGTAGTCTTGCGTATGCTTCAGCCAGGTTTGCTTGACTCCGGACGAACTGACTAAAATCTGCATGCATGCAATGCTGCAAACATTCACTATCACGAAAAAACAACGTAACACCCTCGTAAAGCCTGATTCTCATGTCACCACCAATGGTCGGCGATGCCTATTGATTTTAATCTCCTGATCATCGAAGGAGTAATTACCTCCTATTCAGAAAACATTTTACCTTCTAGTAACCGCCAACAATGGAGGCCGCCGATCGTCGGCGATATCAGTATAGGAGAACAGGTTAAAAAAAACACAAAAAGTATAAGCATGAGACGCAAAACCAATCATCTATCTTACAATACAAAAACTATAACACGTACAAATACATCTTTCGATCTTTTATTTCAAGCACGCATAATTTAGATCGGCAAAAAACAACGCAATCCTCGATATTACGATGTATTGAATGTTGACGCCGCTTTTCTCCACGTGCAGCTATCCTACAATACTTTCAAAAGTTCGATACTTCGAATAATTACACATGCAACTCGACTCCAAACCCGGTACTAAAGTGATAAAAAATTACAAAATCCCACTTTCAAATTTCTTTGGCTTCAAGGCGAGCTTTCATCCCATTTCGAGCATGGTGAAATTAATACAATAAAGTAACAGGCCCTACAGGTCAGCATAAAACATCACTTAGATTATTAGGAATACATGAAGAATTAAGATGCAACAACTGGAGGTACATCGTCCGTCTGAGGGTCTGATATATCTTTTGGGGGTCTGTTTCTTTTGAAGAATCCGAGCTAAAAAATTATAAACAATTTTGCTGTTGAAACAATGACAAAAGAAGTACTGACAACGGCGACATTAACGCCCGTTTACATAGGCGATTTTCGATGCGATTTTTCTCGTGTTGAGCGATATGATAGAGTGGATAAACGGCGAATATACTAGCTCCAACAATTTTTGCAAATGCACTCGCGCCAGTCAACCCACTCGATCACATACGCTTTGAGGAAAATAATCGCAGCGAAAATCACCCGTCTAAACGGGCGCTTAGGAAAACAGCAATGTTCAACAGAGAAGACTATTGAAGGGTTACCACACAACAGAATTAAGTCATGGAGTAAAAACCGACCTTAAATAGTGCTAGTATAAAAATTGCAAGCAACAAGACTCCACCAAGAACAGCGACAATGATGACCCAAACTGGAGTTGATTTGGATTTTCCAGGAGGATTCTCGGGAGTGACTTGGATATCAACCTAAAATATCCACAAACTAATAACCAAGGAACTTTATACCCAAATTTGTACCCAGTTATGAGCCAGAACAGTATTCCCGCGCACAGATCATAATCTTTTTCTCTCTCTCATTAGATATCGAACTGATACCTACCGAGCCAACCTTTCTAATTTCCTTTTTGGTCAGAGAATCTGTATAAGCAGCATTTGCACCAATTTTCACAACAAGATCTTTGGCGTAATACTGGAAACAACCAAACATACCATTAGTGAGAAGTTGACTTAATAGTATGCAAAATACAATACAATCATTGAATTGCAGCCAAAATAGAACGTGAAATTGTTGCGTTTCTTTTCCGACGCATTATTAATAACCCTAGGGCTCTGTCAACTACTTTGTTCAGTCTAACACCCGATGATTTTTCAGTCATTAGGTTGACATTCCTGTATTTTAATGGATGGAGCAAACTGAATCACTGCATTACCTGAACAAGAGTGTTTATCCAGAGACGAAGTTTAAAAGTAACAACAAAACGTTCCTCTGTCTTTAATTCATTGATATGACATGAAAATGTGCCATGTGTTGTCGTGCGGGCTCGCTATAATGAAGAGATAATCATGATGACACTCGAGATATTTCTTCGTCAATTCGAATCATCAGGTCCGTTTACATGGGCTATTTTTGCTGCGATTTTTCTCCTCTTAGCGTATGTGATCGAGTAGGTTGACTGGCAAGTGGATTAGCTAAATTGTTAGACCAATTACACTCGCAAGTTATCAACTCTTTCGCATCGTTCAACACGAGAAATATCGCATCGAAAATCACCCGTGTCAACGGGCCTATTCCTTTGTTGTCAGCGATCACATCAACGATATTAGTGTATATCATTGTCAGAAAAGAAGACGAAGTGTTACGTTCAACATACCAGAATTTCTACTTCTCTTTTTCTTCGGCTTAGAATTGAAACATCGCTCTGAAACATTCAAAAAGTGAGGGGCCGATCAATAAAGTAACACGTGCGCAAATGCAGCAGAAAATCGAATGGCATAAGCATTTTGCGAGGTCATTCTGCATGTGCTGTAATTGGAAAACAGAATTGGCAAGGTTACACACCTCAGTAAGGTTTAAATTTTCAGGGTTCAATACATCCTTTTTCATACACAATCCGTTTCCTCTTTCCTGTTGAAAAAAATTGTTTGTAGTTAGAAACAACCATAGATGATTCCAACGGATGAACGACAAATGCAACGCAATTATAATGTTTTCAAATTTTTAATCAAGAGGTTTACACCATTTATCGATACGTATCAAACAGCACTTTGCTTCCTCATTTTCAAGCACATTCAACCCAGCAGTAAAACGAAGTGGCCAGTTAAACCCTCTCAATACCATTCTCTAAACGTTCGTAATATACTACTGCCTATGAAGTGACATTTGCTAAAAGATGTTTTTTTGCTGCCCACCATGGCGCGAGGGAATTGCTTACCGAAATGGCAATAGGATACACGATGTATTCATATTCCTTTCCATCATCTTTCTTTAAAGGATAAGTGATGTGGAAGTTTATGGATTGCAAATCACTTGGGCCTTCATTGGTAAGCTTAAAAATAAGAAGCAAAATTTCATAAGAAACTTGCCAATGTAAACGGTGACTAAGGCAAGGTATATTTCATGAACACGGCAGTAACCTTCGGTGTGTATAATACTTACTGACCAGCGTCAACTCTTGATCGTATACTAACAGACAGTAGCATTTCGAACGAAGAGAGGATATTAATTCAACAACATTCATATATGTATTTTCTACGTTAGGCAAATGAGATGTCTGCATAGTGAAAGACGCGTTAGTAGTGGCGAATGCATATTAGGGGATTCAGGCTGTCTCAGGAGAGTGTCTCAGTAGCTCAGACATCAGAGTGCCAGTGCGCCAATTCAGAAACCCTGGTTCGATTCCCGGCTGGGATGTTCTGGATTTTTCCATATATGCATTTGACATAGACTTCACTTCTATACAAATGCTTACCTCAATAGTGACTTCGACAGTAGGACCAATAGCAGATACATTGACTGACGAGAAGTCGGTTTTGTTTCCATCAGGTTTAATGTTTAGTGCAGGCGCACTTGCAGGATAGTTTAACAGTTTTGGAACGGAAGTTCTAAAAGGAAAAGTGGAAATACGATAAAATATAGTAGCAGTTCCATCGCAAAACCCCAGTAGATAGAGAGCTCACTGGCGATTACCACTGTATTATAGTACTTCGACTATATTGCTAAACTTCATACAATGTATACACAAAACAGATTCTTGAAGGATTAAAAAGATAGTTGTCGGGTGAACAGATTGCGCAGTTTAAAATGTAAACTGCAAGACGTCAACGAAAAAAACACAAGTGATGTGGGTATCCTGATAAATAGAATTATAAATAAAAACAAATAAATAAATACATAAATAAATTTTAAAAATGAGCAAATTTTTAATGTGGAAGCATTTGAGTACAAACCCAGTGATTTTCATGATGACTTCACGTCTAACTTGAATTGAAACAGTCGCGTTGTTATCGTTTTCGTTTTTTTCTTGACCACTTGCCCTATGGAAGAATACCAAAAGATCAAATTACTAGTCCAGGTTACATGTAAACCAAAATTAAATTGTAAGTGAATTTGTATTAAGCCGGACGTCTCGTTTAACTGGGCCAGCCCCGCTAAGTGAGCTCATGGGTTAACAGCCCTTAAAATGAATCTAGTTCGTGTTAAATGCATACAGGTTAGCCTATGTTAGATTACAAACAACTATAAGTTCCAATCAAGAAAAAAAACCCAATAAAGTCTACACTAAACGATTTACGCACCCTGTTGCCTTTACATCAATAAACAATTCTCGATCACGACCCAGCACTTGCTGAGTGGAGTAACGAAGTTCGAAAACAACCTTGGAAAGCAATGATGCATTGTTTAACTAACATACACCATGTTGATTGGCCACAAGTAATGATCACAGTTAATGTATAGGCATTGTTTGAAGAAAACATTGAAGGCTTCCAGAACTAGCTTGAATGTCAAATTTTATAAATACGTCTTCAGCTTTTACAAGTATTCATTCTGAATTTGTTTTACCAACATTTCAACAGCGTGATTGAGAAGAACGCGATTTCCTAATTACCTTTTGATTTTTATCAAGCGGTCCTTGAAGTCTAAACAATTCTGAGACTGTAGCATTATTTTCTCTAGGCACTGGTTGTTTACCAATTCTGAAGGATTTCTGCAAAAATAAAATAACATGTCATGATCATTCATCTACCTCCGCGATATGGTCAGGGTAGAGATAAGAGGTTTAATTTGTAGTTAATACTCACATCAGGGAATGATATTCTAACAAACTGTAAGGAGGGATCATGAGTTATCCTGACTTCTGGGTTGTAAGATACTTCATCTGAATTGCTTAACTCCACTCTTGCGACAAGGATATTGTTGCTTTCACCAATCACTATTTCATCTTTGTTAAGACTAAAATAAGGACGCAAAAAGTTTATGCAGCTAGCTAACTTATGCATGAGTTACAAGGAATTTATAACGAAAGCAAGAAAGGAGCATGCAATATCCACAATCCTTTTTTAAAACTTTGTTACTTCGCTTACAAAATTAACTGAAGCAAAAGAGATAGAATAAAACTGAGAAGTGAAAGGCACGCGTGACAACAACTTTTCCCCACTGCATCTTTTTTTCGGTGTGATTGTAGACAAATGACGGTTTTTCAAAAGTTGATGTATATTGTCAAATGATTACCTTACATTGACCTTCAAATCGTAGTCACACGTATTGTCTGAACAATTAAACACGAGAATAGCCTGTAACGATGCAAACATGTACAAAATGTTACGTCAAGTGTGATTGGCCTCCACTTGTTCCATGTAATTCGCCGCGTCTAAAACGCACTTTCTATACCTAACACTTACAGTGTCCAGGCATATAAATCCATTTACGAAGAAAACTACTGTATTTCTCCAAACTGCAGAAACAGTACAATGATGCTGTCGATCAAATAGCTCACGGTGCAACATACCTTTTCACTAACACTGTGTGTCTGGCTGTCATCAAGCACGGGACACAAACTGGTAGTCTTGCATTCTGGCGGATTCACAAGTTCGTATTTGACAGAAAAAACAATATCTGTAGTTCCTTGGCGTAAAGCATCAGTCAGTCTGCTTCCTTGCTGAAGAAATATTCAAATGTCAGGTAAAAACACTATACATGATCAGTACGTACGATGCACGGGTATATAAATAAGTGTCTCCAAAATCCTCCCTTTTTCTTCAACCCTAGACACTGTACTCATGCAATGATCTTACCTCTACATATACTTGCGAGAAATTCACGCACGCAGTGTGGTTCTTGCCAGTGAGGATAATGCTATTTGTCTTTTCAAACACCTTCCTCCCGCCTTCAGAGAAGTACACTCGTTTATACGGCGTTGACGATGTCTCCATGTCCAACTCAAGCAAGTATTGCAGTTCTACAGACGAACAGAAAGTTCAATTGACGTGAGAAAACTACAAATTACTTCAGATAAGCGATTATAACCGTTGGCAGGAAAATTCCCGGATATGCATCAAACAATTTCCACATTATATACAAGTCAGAGTAAATAAAAACTTCAAAAAAGATAATTTACTGAGGTAAACCTTGTTGTCCAGTGACGCTTTTGCCTTGATATGAAAAGCATAATTCAACATCCAAGCTGGCAACGAAAAAAATGCATAAAACAATTTCTCTTAGTATTAAAAACTGTTTCTTAATACCTCCTTCACCTGAACGAGGAGGCTTTTGCGCATCTAACTTGACTTTTTTATTGTGTTTGGCCTTTTGTGACACTGAAACTAGAGTTTATCTTACCATTGCCTGCCCGAATTATCTTCACAGTTAGCGGTGAAATTTTCCACAGCAATTTCTTTCTGGCTCAATGTAAGAGTGGCTGTCACTGACATGACTGGTCGAGTCCTGCATGGAAGTAATGTTGAATAAAGTGGAAACATCACAAACAAAACTTTCTAAATTCATAGCACTGTAGACATAAAACTGCCTCAAAAACTTCAGAATAGCCGGCACAGAATGTTTAAAAAATACCTGAGGAGCAGAACTCTATTACTTTCCCAAGCGCCGATTGCAACATCTAAACAATATTGCAAACTCATAGGAGTGAGTTATATGATACAAGTTACCGAAAACAACATATTGAGCGGGGCCTGGATACGGGTGTGAGAAAGAACCTTCAATACGAAATTTCAACGGAAGACGAGATCTACAGAACTTCGCAAACTTTACTTCTGTAGAAATTCCTCGTGCACGGAATCTATTTCATAAGGAAACGCAATAGTGATTTACAATCAGGTGTAAAGATGTAAAGCCATAGCTTCTTCTCAAAAGATATCTGCATAGTTCTGTCAAGCGATGTACAATTACACCAAAACAATAATACCGCAGATTAGAGTCTAACAGATGTGCGACTTAGTCTTCAAGCCTATGATTTTGGCATAAGTGGTCGCCATTAACCTAGCAAGTTCAAAATCATTTTTTCAGGGGGATGAATGCCTTTCTGTAGAGCACTTGCTAGGTTAATGGCTGCCATTGAAATCGCAGGGAAATCGACTTACGCAATTTTGGGGCAGTCGGACATCTGTTAGTCTCTCATCTGTGATAATACACAAAATAATTTAACCTGGATATTCATCTCCATTGGTATCAACATTTCCTGCAACAGCATATCCAAACTGACTAAATGCATGCAACTTCTCCATTGTCTTTGCACTGATTTTCTAAAAATGTAAGTTTATCTCCAATAATTGGTAAGCAAATGACTCGTACGCAGTCGATGCTGTTATATCTCAATACGAACGGCGGGCGTCGCAGGCATGTTGATAGCGCAATATACACGCACGAAAGCAGAAGAGTAGAGAGACTGGGCATGAATCAGAAGCAATACTAGTCAGCAACGTTCAACCTCAACTAGAAAGTCAATATGATAAACACTTGCCCCTAGAATAATCTTATATACTCGTGCAATAAAAATGTCAGATAATCCAATTAAAATTAAACTGAAAATTTCATTCAATATTGATATCGTAGATGAAGTATACCGACCTGCTTATATTTTTCAATTCTCCCATCTCTTCTTCCATTATAAATATAGATTGCACCATTTCCAAAACCATCACCGTCAATGTCCGGCTGGTCTTGCGGTGCGCCAACAATGAAATCTAAATGAAAAATTTACCTGCTATTATTGCTGCTCATCTGACACAACAACTATCTCTGGCACAACAAACAACAAGACATGAACAACTCTACTATTGTATTTAACGATTTACGGAGACAATATTCTGAAGCAAGATTAAAGAAAACATATTTTGTTCATTTACATGCTTTTGAGAACTCCATAACAATTCACATACCTTCAACGCCATCGAAATTGAGATCTCCAGCCTTAGCAATAGCCCATCCAAATCTCGCACCAGGGTTATTTTCACCACGTAGGCCTGGGTCAATGCTCTTGCCTCCAGACGGGAAAGATAATTGTCTGTCTGCACCACGCTAAAAAATAACGAACATGGATGTGATTTCTGGAACACTGTAAGTTGTATTTCGAAATTCTGACGTCCAGTTGAATGCCCAAATAGAGCAGCGGTCATTTCACTTACTGTTTCTGTGCTCAAATAAATATAGACTCGACCTTCGTCCCCAACTCGGTCGCTGTAGAATGGAGCTCCAACAATCAAGTCTGTGAAGCTTTGAAACAAAAATACCATGATTAGTAGATCCTAGAGGCTTTCAATCCCACTCTCAGCTGGCATGACCAGCTTTCCTCAAGAATAACTCATTGAAATGAATATAATAGTGGAATGATAACCCAGGTAGGGGAGATTTGAAGCCTGCCATATGGGTAGTGCACACCCTCTTTTACACTATTCTTTAAGACTTTTAAGCCAGTTACTTTCACCCTTACACTCAACCGTTATTCCACTCCTTTTCATCATGGAGAATACTGAGGCAGTTGAGGTTTTTACACAAGTACCAATAATGAACAAAAATTAAGCAACTGCAAATATATTGCTGAAACAAGTGAAACGTTGGCCAAAAACTGTGTAAAATTGTTGGTTTTACTGCCATACCGGACTTTCCTGAACGAGTTCTGGGACATCAAGACATAATGAGGACACAAGGTTGTTAGATGCTGTTAGAAATATTAATTTCTATGCATTTCCCACTTGTATTTGACGGTGAAAATAGGCATTAGAAATGCAAAATATAACAGTGTAATAAATTTTAAGTTTCGAAATCAGACGGAAGAGCATATCATTAAGTGAAAGCTTGGCCGTCCACTAGCTTCAGCCAATAATAGGAGCATTCTAGTCTAGTTATAATTCTATGTGATGACATAATTAACATCAAGTAGATGTTCTTTAAGCATAACTTTAAGCAAGTTAGTTACTCAATATAAGACTACTTACCCATCTCCATTCACATCAACAGCACAAACAGATGCTCCAAAGTAAATGTACTCTCGTTTCTATAACACAAATTACATTCTAGTTCTTTTTAATCCATCAAAACATTTTGTCTTGTATTCAGATTATTTGATATTTGCTGCAAAATTCTCATATACTTTGAAATCACATTAAATGCAAATGTGTATATTCATAACTATCTAAAAACTAGAGAGCTCTAGGAGAGTGCAAAGTTTCTGAGACCTTGAAAACATCTTACCCACTTCGCTCGGCTTAGTTAATTCGCAGACATTGAAGTTACTCATGTCAGATAGCT
>JAOBYK010361132.1:0-16825 GCA_025434845.1 Phenganax subtilis | reverse complement strand
AATCCTTGACTTCTCTTTCATAGCACAGGGGGAGTAAGTTGAGGGTTATCAGTCTCTGTTTATAGGTAGACTCTCCACGTTTCGATCTCATTATCCAAGCTGTAGCTATATATTTATAGTCTCAAGAAGTCCTTAGAGAATTCGCAACCGCGTAGTGACCATGTGGACGAATGAAAACGCCGCCAAATTAAGCCTTTTTATGCCTTCATGGCGACGTAGAAGTTTCGCGACGTTAGAATGGTTAATCCAAAAAGTCAATCTAATAAATAATATTGCATTGTTTGCCCTCAACCTATTCATTATACCAGATTATTCAGACAGACTTTAAGTCTTTATTGTAGCGCTTAGCATTGGTTTGGACGAATTATTCAGTAAAACAGACCCCACGTCGTCGAGCCGTACCGCGTCTTAAATCGTAAACTCTCTAATAAACGCCGCGTTACACAATGCAGTTTTTCCCGCAACTTGCCGCGCAATTATTAGTATGAGAGATGCGAACCGGCGAGTGTGTTGTAAAAACATCAGCAGATGGAACGGAGTGCATTGGCGGGAGTAACAGTGTCGTATCTGCTAATTTTTCATCTTTTTTAAAAAGCAGAATTGCATTGCAACTTGTAAAGCAAATTGCACGGTGCAACATGGCCTTAAAAGTGTATTTGTATAGGCGTTCTACCTGTTGGACACTTTAAGTTTCGCAGATACGAAGAAATCGTCGAATAAAAACAAATGTCTAAATTTTCGCTGCCCATCTAAACAAGAAATTGCAAATATGAATGAAAGGTATGTACATCACATGTATAACGTGGACATTTTCAGCTATAGCCCAAGTTTTGATCTAAGAATGGAATTCATCACTACAGATTCAAAGAGGATCCAAAAACTAAAATTGCAAAGTTTGTTCGCGAATTGGTGTAAAATGGCGAAATATAGCCCTGAGAAGTTTTGCAAATTTTGTATATTTTTGTATTGCGTGCAGCTGGACTAACTCGCTTGGAGCCAAAACTGGTTAGTTTTTTTGCGCGTAATACAAAAATATACAAAATTTGCAAACTTCATAGGGCTATATATCGTTCATTTTACAACATTTTGCAACCCAGCTTTGCATTGTTACTCATGTCAGGATGCTCTTCTAAGCTGTGAAAATGCACTACAATCTTCCTGTCTAGATCATAATTTAGCCCAACCTGGGAACATTGCTCCGATGTTGACACAGAAAATTTGCAAAAAATATTTGTTTATAAAATGCATACTTACCAACTAACTCGACAACAAAAGCATCCTTGAACAATTTTCGATCCTTCTTTATTCTTTTAACTCTTACAATACCCTGAATAAAAAAATGTTTTCCTAATGCAAATACTGGGAGGTTTTTCTACCCCGATTTGCCAAAAGTACTGCAAAGCAGCAAACACTGCAACTGGTGGTAAAAATCAGAAATTACGCCCTTGTAAGAGCAAACAAAATAAACTCATTCTCACTTGTTTAGCCAAGGTTAGGAATAAGCAAATTCATGAGAATCGATACTAATCTCGATGTCATTACTTCACTAAATTTAATTTATTATTATCTCCTAACAGTGTGGGTTATAACGATTTTGCTTGGGCCGGACAAATGTCCGATCAACAACACAGTTGCTCGGACATTGGCAAAAGATGGTCGGCCAAAAATTTCAAGATTTTTTCGCGTGACATGGCTACACAATATATTATCTCCGAATACTATTTTCATCCATGTATTTATTGTTCATAAGCATCTGCTTTTGAAATAGTACTAAATAAATATGCTAACTTCAATTTAAACGGATTTATCGTGTATTTATTTGATCGGTCAAAATGTCCGTACACAACGAAATTGATCGGCCATTGGGTGATTTTGATCGGCAAATAGCCGATTGCCGACCGTTATAATCCACACTGTCTCCTAAGTAGTAATTGTAGCTAAATAATTCCAAGGCTCAATGAAAAGCAATGTAATTATTGGTAGGCCACCGTCAGTAAATAAATTTAAAAGCATTGCTGGAGTTATATACTTACATCAACTTCAGGTTGCTGACTGTAGTTTCGTTCCAAGAATTCTTGGGCATGTTTCATAAATGTTTGTAGCATGTCATAATCAGGATGGTCTTCTGGAGTGTATTTAATAAGATCCTGGAAAAATAGTCAAAATCCTGTTAGCCATTAGCTGTACATACATAAGTATGAAATGCTAAAATTTCATCATCCAGATTAGGGATTGTACATTATTATAATACTTGAGTCACTTATGAAAAAGAATTGCAATACAGTGGAGCCACGCTATAAGGCCCATCGGTACAACACGCGACTCGGTATAACGCGGTTTATCCTTGGACCCCAAAAATTTCACTCTGCTTGCTAGAGAGAATTTGAATGATCTTAGCAATCGCTCAACGTTCTGACTGATAGCGACCATTACGAGATGGAACTACAGTGCGGGAGTGCGTTAATTTTATTACCGATGTCATAAGTGCTAAGTGCCCACTGGCAGTATTCAAGCTCGTTCCCAGTACTCTTTCCGCAATATTGTACCAGGACCGAGTGGGAAGAGTACTGGGAACGAGATTTGCCCAATAAATCTCAATAGTGTGTTTCATCTAAATCACGGTCTCCACTACGGACCCCAACTACCGCACTATAGCGAGGCTCCGCTGTACATCATAAAAAACTTCATGCTCGTTGATTTAAAATACCTATACACATATTAAGGTCAAGGATGGTACATATTTATAATAATTACATCCTTTAATAAAAATTGCAATACATTTTCTTGGGCACAAACCATTGGCACAAACTCTATCTTCATTCATTTAAAATGTCTATATCAAGGTCAGGGATAGCAGAAATCAAATGCTAATGTCAACTTACATCCATCGCTAATATATATCTTGCAATTCTTTCAAGAGGTTTTCTGAACAGATCTACAAAAAAAATATGAGTAATATTCAAAAATTTTAAAAAATTAGAAAAAGAAAGCAGATCTTTCTCAACTTACTTTCATAGGTCGATATTTCTTGCGTTGATAGTAATGTTATTTCCTACACATAAAAAAGATTACAGCTTTGGGGGAAAAAAAGCCAAAGAAATACAAAAAATATAACTTGGCTTTCTGGGGAAGCAAGGATTTATTTTGATAAAAAAGTTTATCCAGACTGGAATGCAGCACTGTTCCAAATGTGCCCTCTTAAGACTGGAAAACCCATTTTGAGAAAATCTCAAAAGTAGGCAATTCCGTTGTTTAATTCCTCAAATTACGCCAGCAGCTCTATGCAAAAACTAGGTTCTTAAATGAAGTTTGATAGTAGACAGAAGTAGATTTGGCTTTTTCAGAATCATTATATTAGGCTAAAAAATCAAAAAGTAGGTCACCATTGACAAACCACATGCACAAAAAAACCACATTTGGAACCCTGAATGCAGCATTGAAAGAAATTCAAGTTGTCCAATACCTGTTCAAAAATATTCTTGAACGTGTCACTACTCTTGCATTTTTTAATGGTTTGAGTCGCGTATTTGTTATTTCTGATGTACTCTTGATAAACAGGAAATTGATCCATCTGAAAAAATCACGTCAGCATCAGCCAATGATGAGTCAAACATTTGATTTCAAGTGCTACGTTATCAAAATAAGCTCAGGATTCTAAAATAAATGCTTACCAAAGCAGTAAACAGATCGCCAATGATTTGCTTGAGATTCCAGTTTGTTATACGTTCTTCCATATCAGATAAGAAACGAGAGTGAATCTTAAACAGCTCTTCGACTTTGTCATATATTCTGTGAAACTCAAACACGGTGCAGATAGGCGAAGACGTTGTCAGCGATGCCTTAATGGGCTTCATAGGCTGTGAAATTCCAAAACAAAAGTATAGAACAGGGTGCAAAAAGAGTATATCCAACTTCTACATGCTATAACTTGAAAAATATTCAATCAATTTTTATAATGTTTTCACTTTTGTAAATATCAACTTGTAATCTGTTTAATGGTTGGTTATTAATAGTGTTCAGTGCAAAAGTGAGTGAATACGACTCTAATAAATAAAGTCAGTCAAAATGGCATATTTCCACGACTGAGACCCAACATTTGTTTAGATGCAAAGAAAAAGCCAAACTATTCAAATGTTTAGTCATTAGTTGAAGTATAACTTTTTGACAATAATTATTAGAACCATGCATTCACAGTCTATCATTTTTGCACCAAATGCAATGTTCAAAAGAACTAAGGTTAAATGCTCATGTTAACAAAAGTGAAAGAATTATACAAACTCATTGAATATTCTTTGAGTTATACCAAAAGTTGGATTAACATCTCTTCAGTGTGCACTGTGCACACATACATTTCAAGAACTGTTCAACCCACTAAAGGGAATGCACTCCACTCCAGTATGTCCTACTTAATAATGGTAACTAATGGCAGACTTTTGCCATGTGCATAACGTGCGAAGATTTCCCCGTTAAAACTGCACCTGCCTTTTGATAGCATAAAATTGGCAATACAAAAATTGTATGGAGCACTGTAAAAAGCAAACAACAAAGTACGATGTGTTGGGGGTGCAGTGCCAGTCGATGAGTTGAAAAATTGAAATCTACCTTGTTTAATTTTTCCAGAGCTTCAAGATAACCTCTCTCGCTATCGACAAGGCCGGCAACAACCCACTTTCTCATGTGAAGCTTGTGCTCATCATCAACTGCTTGTTCCTACAAACAAATAGTTACCCCTTAATAGGAAGCAGTGCACCAAGATACGACAAGTTCTGACAAAAAAAATATGATGGTAGACTTAAACACATGAAATGTACAGCAAAAAACCTCAAAACTTACAAGCACACTTTGAATGTTCTTTCTACGACCATCACCAAACGAAACGCCTTCCTGATCGATGATTTGATAGCCCACCTCTTTGCGTCTTGCTGCCCTTCGCTCTCTGTTTGGTCGAACATTATATGAAACTCCAGCATCACTAGAACTGCGTTTGTGTTGGTTAGCTAAGTTCAAAGGCACTGTCAGAGTCACTGGTGATGTCTCACTGCCCTCTTCACCAAGGACTGAAAATTATAATTCATTATTATAAATAATACAATGAATATTAACAACTCAGTAAGAGGTTAGAGTCTCATCCTGATGGTCAAAATTATCTGGCATTAGACAGAGTAGAATATTCCACTAGTCCACAGTGGTACACGTGCAAAGTCAGTCGATGAGTTGATAAAAGACATTGGCAGATACTGATTAGCTAGCCACTTAGTAGGCAAAATTAGGCGTTTGGCGGGAATAAATTATGCATCTAAGTATAAAGTATGCAAAAGCTTTGATCATTGCGATTTTTTAAGCTTAATACGATACTTTTCGCATGTATTATTCATTTGAAAAACAGCTTTGATCTGTCAACATGACCTGCTAATCAAATTCTGATCCATTGCCATTAATAATTAACTTTGGTTAATAATTCATTTCACACCCTGATATTGCAAACATTAGCAATACTAACACAGTGCACAACAAAACACTAACTACGATGCTCCTCGCCTCCTCCTAAAATTATTTTGAACAAATGCATAATAGGCATTTTCGTTCTAATTGGCATCTTTGTTTTGATCTACAATGTAACAAATACGGAATTCTACTGAATTCTTTTGTCAATAATTGACAACCTAAATCAACGTTGTAAATTTCCCATTTTCGAGTTTGAAATGAAAACATTTTGTTCACGAAACGCTTAAATGCCAATACAATGTATTCGATCGTATTCTTCCTGATCTGTTCTTATTGTTGTTAATATGATGCGTAAAATTGCTCATTTTCATTCTAATTGATTTTAGTACGCGATATTGTTCTAAAAAGAACACATGTAATTGACATGTGAAATAGACAACCTTGAAAATTTCACGTGAGCAGTCGAAAAGAACACGCTCTGTCTACGACTTCAAATGAACATTACTTCCCATTTTACACTTGAAATATTAATATACCACAATCGTAACCGCTAGATTCAACACATGTAAGACATACGGTGTTTTATAGGCAATTTCAAGGGCAAAAAACTTTCGGAAATGCACTATTAACGTGCTAGACAATGAGTTGCTTTTGTTTATACAAACTACGGACGGCGATAGTCATTGTGTAAACCAGTCCGCTGCAAAAACAAATAGAGCTAGGACGTTGCACGTCGATCATTAAAAATTACACGAAAAAATTTTAAAAACCATACCGTCAGGTGAACTTCCAGCAGACGTAAAGACATCATCGTTTGAACTTTGCTTTTTCCCAATAGCCCCAACACTTAACGTTTTTTTAAGCGCGAGTTCTGACTTTAAAAGATGCTGTCGGTGGACTTCACCATGATATTCGTCGTCGTCCTTTCTGCTATACCGATCAATATCTTCGTAAATATGCTCTGCCGGGCCAAATCTTGCACTTTGTAGTGAAGGATCCACCGAATAGAAACTAGTCCCAGACGAATAAGGCATTATTTTAAGTATTTCGCCTGAGTTTTCTTGTAGAAACATATTTTCGTGAACAGGATCGGGGGAATTCGAGCACGAATCGGACGAAAATGGGTCATTTTCGAAAGTGGTGTTGTCTAATTCATTGCCACTCGACTGGACATCGTCTTCAACGAGTTTAGCAGATTCAGTTCGGACCATTCCTGTTGAAGAGCCACTACTCTCTGATGGTTTTTGAACAATTTTTTCGGTAGTACTAGTAGCACTATCGTTTCGAGTTTGGCTAGTTCTATTTTCTATGTGTTCATCTGCGATTGGGGTAAAAATGGTGACTTGGGGCTTGTCCTCAGTTTGAGCTTTTGGACTAAGTGGTTGTTCAGATTCCAAAGTTATTTCTTCACCTCCGTCACTTTTATCCGAAGATACACAGGTGCTACCACTCGTTGCTGTGTTAGAAGCATTCGGAGTAAGGCTCTCATCAATTTTCATAGGTAATTTAACAGAAACTTGCGAGCCTAACTCACATGATATGCTATGGTCTAAGGTCACGCTGTTTTGCGCCTCTTCATCCGACGTTGTTTTGACTAAAACAGCTTCGTTCTCCCCTAAAGAATTGCAAATATCCCTTTCGGTAGTCACAATTTTATCCCTCGGGAACTCATTTGTAACATCAGCACAATTTTCTTCTTCTGTAACTGTTTTTCGAGGAAATATCGATTCCAAGTCGCTCAGAATATTGTCCAAGTCAAATCTCAACTTCAAATCGTCTGCACACTTGCCGTCCGATAAAATATGCGTTCTTAAAAACTTCACAATAAAAACTTCAACTTTAAGTGTAGCTAAGCAATCATTTATGACAGCTATACTATGCCGAAACTGTCCGAAGGCTTGATCGCTGTCGTTAAGGAAGTCTAAGCAAGGGACCTCGCGAGTTGGTAGATGTTTAGCCCATGCTGTCGAGAAATCCAACTTCGTCTGCGCTATAATATCTTCGCCCATATTTTGGAGCCAAAAAAGCAAATTTTACACCATTTTTTCACAGATACCAACCGTACAAGGAATAGACACAACAATCCTTCGAGAATCCACACATTATTATGTACACATTTTGTTAAATTTGATTGCAACTACACAACATTCGCACAGTGAAATAACAAGTTCTTTCAGAGCTATCCACTGCACTTCCTCCACAAGGCCTAGCCAATCAAAAACAAGGCGGAAGTCATTGAAACTACGCTTTACTTGTAATTTGATTCAAAATTGGTCATCTCTTCATGTTTCGGCATGAATTATAGATTCCTGTTCTGATTGGTTAGTTTGTTAATTAGAGTATGGGTGGGACCTGGGTGAGGTTCTAAAATAGAACAGCATCCTTCTTGTTTCCGCGCACCAATATTGCTACTCCAAAATTTAAGATACAATAGACGGGGATTCATTGTCGGTTTTTTCACGATGTGCTTTCTAAATTTGTCAAAACACTGCAAAGGATATGTGATGAAAAGGCGTTCTAAAAACTGCCAAACTTTAAACAGTCCGACAACATTTGCAATGAACATTTTTGAAGCTGCGTTTTTCAGAAAAACAGTTTAATTTATGTAGCAGCATCAAGTCCAATCTACAATATCACAAGGAAGAGGCTTGTTTTTCCTTGTTTTTGAGCGAAGTATGACGATTCAAACTCTTCATGACATCTTTATTCCGGATTTGAGTAAACGATAAATATAGGACAAAACTAAAAAGACTTTTTGTCGCAACTTGTTGTAATTAACTCAAGAACGTCAATTAAAGCATGATTGTGACGTCACAATACTAAATGGGGAAAACAGTATGAATTAAAATGATAAGCATGCGAGTTTTTAAAAACATCGAAATTCGCATGTTTTAACGAAAAAAAGTCATGGAAAGTTAAGGCATGAAATTAGTTCTTGCTCTGCTATTGCTCGTATTGACACATAGCATATGCGCGGACGAAGGTTAGTAGAAACAAGTAGGTTTTCTGTTTTGTCAGCGAAAACATTACTAAAGTTTTTTTAGTAAACTTATGATGAGTTCCTGACTAACACACCTTTGCACCAGCCGTAAGATGGGCCGATGTATAATGATTTGTGATTGGTTTACCCGATGATTCTAACACGGAAGAGAATGCTAATTACATTGTGACAAACAGTATATAGATAAATGGAATTAAAAAGAACACAGCTCATAAGATCACAGAAAAACTTAGTAAATTATAATTATCATACAAGTAAATCATGTACTAAGCAGTAATACGCAAATGCAAGTGGAATGTCTGATGTAAATTCATGACAACTTATTAAAAGTATACTAAAATACATTTGCAGAGAAATACAGTCTTTGAATGTGTTTTTATTTTCTAAGGAGTAAACTTTGCCAAAGGCAAACCAACATGGCAGTCTAGTACCACAGCAGATGGAGTGTCGTCTCGAGCTGTCGATGGTTATAAGAATCCTTATTACGATCAGGACTCATGTATGCAAACGCAGAACCAGTATGAACCTTGGTAAGGCATGGCCAAAAAATACCATTCACCCCTACCACGAAAGTTCAAATTGATAGAGATGTGGGACTAAGAAACGTTGAGGTGACTTAGACGGGTCATCGAAAGGCTGGGCGTCCCTGAGAGCTTTGAAGAGGTGTAAAAATTTAAAGCAGCCGGGGTTTTTTTATCAAAAATTTGCGCTAAAATATGCGTCTCTTCACTCTTTCGGAGCGAAAGCCTCTTTAATTGATAGTTAACATTTATTCAAGGTGGGCAGTTGACCTCGAACAAGACCTCTACGTGACTTCCGTGCATATTACAAACCGTGCCGACTGCTGTTGGACGCACCTCGCAAACTTCGACGTCAGAATAGGAATGAAGTTCAATAACTCTGGGAGATTGAGCCAGCAATGCGGTACAACAGACACTTATAACGTGGGCGCAGGTGAAACTCATGTGGTCAGCTGTGAGCCTCCATCACTCGGCCGCTACGTCACGGTTGCAATCATTGGGCATAAAGGAACTTTAAATTTTTGCGAAGTCGAAGTTTATGGATATCAACGTATGTCATTTGAGATTTGATTTAGAGCATTGACTGAAGCCTTTGATTTCTCTTTTTTTCTCAAGTTTATGTAAATTTGTGCTCGGTTGTGCTCGGTAAAAACAAAGTCAGTGATGATATAGCTTGGAGACTTGAGTACAGTCTTTGCTCTATCTCTTCGTTCATATTTATGCAAACTTGAGCATGTTGAAGACATACTTATAGGAGAGAAGGTGGGAGACTTCACCACAATCTTTCCTTCATACTTTCGCTTCACATTGAAATATGTGAGTAACATCTTGTCCCAGGCCACAACGTCTTCAGTGTAAAGGCGACATCATGGGGAACGAGAGATTATTCTGAAGGCAAACGCAGCAGTTGGACAGTGGAAAACGATCACAATGAAAAATCTCTGGGACAAGCGGGACATTTTGTAGTTTATTTTAGTATGAAAACAGGTGAGAGTGAGACCAGATCACCGACAGCATTTCAAGCATACGTTTCATACACTAGCGACGACGCACACCTTTCATCGCCGATTGTTGGCGACTAATGAGAAGCCGAACTACATTGTATGATTTCCCTTGTAGGAAAAAAGCTCGGATCAGATAATTTTAACACCGCTGAGAACAGTGAAGCTCCAACAGACATGATAACCTATATTCATGACATGCCCTCTGAAGTGTTTATTTTAGTCATAATGCATAACATAGGATATAAATACTATAAGAAAGCCATACCATTGCTCGAGTCGTTGAGCGGTTATAAGACAATATCTGACAAGCTGGCCTACGGCGATTCGTGGTCGTTACTAGGATATAAAGGAAAGTTACTCAGTCCCTCATGGCGGAGCTCGGTCATGAAGAATATGGGATACGGGCCCGCGGTCATTGAGACCGTTATACCGAAATTGCTCGGTGAGTAGCGCAGATATGGTTTGGAGACCTGACCGAAGAGTTCGCTCTCTTTTCATTATGTTTAGCGAACATTTGAAAGTATGAGCAAATTTTAAATCATGGGATTTCTTATCCTAAATTATTATTTCCATAGTTCCGACAGATCCTCCATCTTCGATTGTCATAGTCGCTCTGACGTCATCATCACTTACGTTAACATGGTCACGCCCCATTGGTCTAGTACCAGAGAAAGATCTCCCTCTGAACTATACCATATGCGTACGTCAATCTGGTAGTGTGGTCACAGATTGTTTTGATAATGGCAAAAGTTGTATATACATCAAATCTGCTTTACTAAATGAAACTGAATATAAAGTGAGCGTGAAGGCTCAGTCATATTCTGGCATTGGTCCTGAAGCTATTGTCGATGTTACGACGATGAAAGAAGGTTTTTTGCCTCCGCCAGCCATTCATATTTTAGTCCTTGATATTATTATCATTATTATCATTTTTATCTCGCTTGCCTGCTATTTCTTTCGAAACAGGATTGATATATTGTTAATTGACAACAGTGCATCATTATTCTCTCGCATTCAATCTGCCGATATTGTTGGTACCATTCTTTTCGACAATCAGATTCTTACTTTTTCAATTATCTTAAATTAGAAGACAGCGTGAAGATGGAAGTGGAACTAGTATCTCGTGTCAAAGATGATATTTTATACAGATCTGACAGCGAAACTTACTCCAGCATAACAATTGGAGGACAGAAACAGATATTTGATCAACGAGGATTTCATTTCATTGTTCTTGCAGCGAAAACAGGTCAGAAAGACTTATGTTTATAAGGGTACATATGTGTTTACTCATGGATAAATACATACTACTTTATTCAATCCTAATACTTGAAAGGGTGAACCTTAAGGCTATCCCTATACTCAGGTCCTCGTGTATATATGTTACGTTCCTAACTAACCTATTTGCCCTAATCGTTGTCCCTGTCAACTTTCCCACCTGGAAAAAAGGCAGAGTTGTTGACGGACTCGGAGAATTGAGAAAATGAAGTCCACGCTGAGAAGCGAATCCACAAACTCTGTCTTCACCGTCCATAAATTTGCATACCCATCAACAAAAAGGGTAAAAAAGATTTTGGCCAGGTCTCAAAACTATATCTCCAATGACCATTTTTAAAGTTTTCAAATCAAAACTCCAATACAAATGCAGTACAGTCAATTAAGCGTCGAAGCTGGATGGAATCACAGCACTCGAATTTTCTCTAGGTATTCAAATAGCTCAGAAATCGTTCGACCATCATGACCTCAACTCAAGTAATGCAATGACGCACTTTGTGTCAACAGTCCCCAAACCTTCTATCATCTTAATGGTAGTACATTACAACGCATATGACTTGTACAAAGCAAGCGTCCTTCAAGCAGTCTGCCCCAGTGCCCCATCGAGCTACAACGGTAAAGACTCTTGGAGTATCGTTTGTATGAACGGCTTTGGAACCATGCCTTGGGTGACGTCAAAGATGTCAAGCAGTGACAATGGACCAGCGGTAATTAGGACTCATATATCATTTCCTAAAGGTGAGTTTTTCTGTTTATCGGTTTGTGTGTTCGATTGTTTGTCTCAGAATAGTACTTTATAACACTTGATTCATTTAAAGAAATATCTCAATATATTTTTCAAGTGTCCGTATCATATTTGAAACTTTCGTGTTCGCAGAACTCAAAAAGGCTCCAGTTCTAGACAGCTTTATCCCAGTTGGCTCTCAAACTTTGCAACTGAAATGGACTGAACCAGACACGAATGAATTTACGGGAAAAATTTCTTATTACGAAATTTGCGTTCAACAGTCAAATAATATATCTGCAAACTGCTCCCTACAGTCCGTAGATGGCGACCGGAATCGGGCGACACTCCGTGAATTGCATCCATTTCTGGAGTACAGTGTGAAAATACGGGGAGTTGTAGCTATTGGATATGGACCTTACTCAAGCCCACGCTTCGCAACAACATTTCAAGCAGGTTTGTGTATGAAAACTTACATGCACATTTGCATGACGTTGACAGGAAGGAGAAGTGAGCCCGCAAAGATTACTACTTCGATCGGTGGATTCTGAATCTGAGAAAGTTGACTTTGTGTTATTGTGCCACAACGAGATTGGCATCAATCTTGTTTTTAGTGGGCTAAGTCTTAAATGCATTACTTTCTATTTTGTTCAAAAGAACCATCAAGTGGACCCACAAATATAACATTTTCACGAATAACTGTCTCTTCAATGTTGGTATCGTGGTCAAAGCCATTAGAATCAGATAGAAATGGCATCATAACGCAGTACAGTGTATGTTATCGGTCCGTGGACGACACGCATCCTTGTCGCCTAGCAACCACAAACAATACGTCGTTTGCGATCGACGGGATCAAGCCGTACCAGAACATCAAACTAGAGATTAAGGCTGCTACAGTGATTGGTTTTGGCCCTCCAACAACGGCCTATGAAAGATCTGCGCAAAGTGGTAAATTAATGCTTAAAATTGGAAGCTATCAATCTCGTTTTCCGAGCCCGCGATTTTGTTGCCGGTGACCAAAGCAAATGTGGGCTCAGAAGAGTATGAATTTACGCGAAATACTACAATTTACGCACAGTCTAGAGTTTGCCATAGTCTCTTGTAATTCATCAGCCATCATTGACTTACTGACGTTATGGCTGGTGATCTTTGATAAGTAATAGTTCTTTTCTCTGTCGGAAATTATTTTCTTTTTTATTGATCAGAGAATACCGCCGATGAAATATGGTTTTGGAAGTTTGTACTGTATTTCTCTGTTGTAGTTCCAGATGGCCCGCCATTGAGAGTAAGTGCTACGCACGTGAACGCAACAAACATATCGTTGTCATGGTTACCGCCCGAACCTACCATACGCAATGGGGAGATTATCAACTACACTGTCTGCATCCGGGTCTACCATCTCGACCCAAGCCCTTGTATCCAGGAAGCGTTTATTGGCAACAGTACTCATTACACGGCAACTATGCTTAAACCTTATACGACATATCAATTCGAAATAACTGCTGGCACGATAGTTGGATTTGGACCACCTGCATTTATTGTCAATTCAACGTTGCAGTTGGGTAAGGCACGTTTGAAATAAGGAAAACATGGTGGAAGCTAAACATTCTTTCTCCCCATGACAAGTAATCAACAGCCTACTAAAACGCATTGCCGGAGGTATTCAGTCTTTCAGTCATTTTCAGTTTATATAAGTTTCACTATTTTTAGCACCGTCTGGTCCTCCGAGAAACTTGAATGTTACTAGTTACACTACAAGTAGCATGGATATCACGTGGTTGCCCCCAGACCCCACGGAGGTGAATGGCATTATTACGCAATACTCGGTGTGCATTAGGAACCCCTCCTCAAAGGCCTGTCTCCATGGCAACGCCGTACTTTCCACGCAAACATCGTATTCTTTCAGCGGTCTACGACCATTTGTTCTGTACGACATTGAAGTACGCGCAGCAACTGTGAAAGGCTTTGGGCCGATTGGGAATGTCACTCAAAGCACGGCAGAATCAAGTAAGTGCAGACAAGGGCAAACGAAACAGCTCTGGGATAAGCTTCCTGAACCACTCAAGGCCAGATCTGGATTCTTCAAAACCGTAAAAAGTCCGATTACAGTGATTTGATTTGAAAGTTCTGCTCATCTAATGAAAGTTTTCGTGTTAAGCAATGACACTTTGAGCAGAGTGTGAGACAGTTTACTGATTGAAACACTTTTTACAGTCTCTCAGCAAAGTTTTGGAACTTTGATCAATGTGTAGAAGGTTTAAGCTTACTCAAAATGGCTAGTCGTGCCAGCTTTTCTGGCAGCAATAGAACTTGCATAGGTTCACAGCCATGAAGGAAAAGTTTTGTCATACACACAAGCAAGTAAAGTGGTCTAGGAGCTTGTTAATTAAGGAAAACTTTTTCGTCGTACACACGAGTAAGTGAATTCACTGAAGAATGCGTCAAGATGACATTCCAAGTCTAGCAGGGGCTCAAGTGTATTTTGTCCATTTCAGAGCCGGAGGGACCTCCGCGAACACTAGTAAGATTTGTGGACGGGACGAAAATCGGTTTCACATGGTGGCCACCTAAAGCAGATCTCAAGAACGGAGTGATTATCAACTACACTGTGTGCATACGAGAATATGGTCCGGACTTCGCTTGCACCAGAATAAAACTGATAACAAAGGAGGAACGTAGAAGCTACCATTACAGCAACTTGAATCCACTCCAGGAATATGTTGTGGTGATTAAAGCTGCAACTGCCCTGGGGTACGGCCCGCCTGCTTTTATTCAAAAGACTGCAGGTAAATAAAACCTGTTCGCAGGCTGAAAACAAGAATGCGCCATTTTCCAGCAGTTTTTGATTAGCACGTGAAAAACTTGAGTCGTATTCTCTTGCAGGCGAATGCGACCTACCAGTTCTGCACCGCGAAGGTAATGTTGAAGACAGTGGATTTACGGCCAGCGGTTATCTTGGTAGAAATTATGAACCGCGTCAAGGGCGAATAGATAGCGAGCTACCTTGGTGCGACAGTGGGACTAGGAAAAACTCTTACCTGCAGGTGTGGGATTTAGTTTGATGAAATCGTACATAGAATAATTGGAGAAATTATCGCATCTCATCATTTTCTTTATGTTGAGGCGCACCTGCGCACGGTGAAGACAAAGCCATACACATTGAATACATGTGTTGGACATTAGGCTAAAACTTTTGTTCTATCTATTTGTTTACGCTCATGTCTATGCCTCGCGTTTTGTTTCAAAAAAAGCTAATCTATGCTTGAATTTCAAAATAGTGCAATACTTTTCAAATTACGTTATGCATTACAAATTCGGTGGAGCTGCATCTTCTATCAACGACGTATAATGCAAAGGAATTTAAATCATTAAAATGAAATTCAAAAAAAATTTCCAGGGAAGGAAAATTTGATATTTTTCAAGTTCTGCCATGTGATTTTTAACTGCATTAAAATATTTTGAAATGCATTCATAAATTAGGCTCTTTTTCTTTGAGACGCAGTTTACAATATGAAAAAGTTCTACCACATTGTACAGAGATTTGCCGCTCATATTCCAAGGTGTAGAGATGTTACTGCGCTACAAAGATGACGACGCCCCTATGAAACATTTTTGCAATAGCTAAACGAGGAAACTCGATGAATTCATTTCATTCCAAATGTTTTCTTTAACGGCGTCTTTTTGTAATTTTATATTAACGTTAAAAGATTTTAGGCCAATTCATTTAGATAATAAAATCATTTTTTAAATTCAGGTTGATCTTGGCAAATGGCTAAGAGTTTTTGGTGTAGCAACGAAAGGTCACAAGGCCCATTGGAGAAGCTGGGTGTCCTCGTACAGAGTTTCCTACAGTATTGATAGTATAATATGGAGATATGCCAATGTTAGCGGGAAGACGGTAAAAGTCTATTCTTTTAAGCATGATTATTATACATTGTAGTACAAACACGCGTTTTGATTGGGTAATAGCCAACTATTAATTATAGCAATCTCGTAACTTGCAGATAATTAAATTATCTGCATGCAGATAATTCAATTATCTGTAGGTTGAGCCCGCGAGTGGCCATACTGCGGATTGTTTTTATGCGAAAACAGTTGAAACTCAAAACAAGAAAGGAAAGTCAATATGGATGAGCGATTTTTAAGTCTTTTTGAACAAGTTTTTTTCTTGCGATGTATAATAAAACAATTATTGAATTCGGTTTTTGTGATATGCAGAATTATCAAGGTCAAGGTAAGTGATAACACTTACCGAGACCTTGATAATTCTGCATATAACAAAAACCTCGTCCAATGATTGTTTATTAAACTACCGTCATACTAAGGTCAGGGATTGTACATATTTATACTATCTGAATAAAATCGAGAAGAATTGTAAATATCTTCTCAAAATGTTGATCTTCATTGATTTAGAGTGTCTACATAAGAATCAGGGATTGTATATATTTAAAATATTTGAATCAGTTTAAGAATAATTGTAATATGCTTTCTTGTGCAAATATTCCATCGTCATTGACACAAAGGGTCTACATCAAGGTCAGGAATTGTACATATTAAAAATAGTCCAGCAATAATTATCGCTTGTAGACCCGGAGCGAGGGGGATTCGGGCAAATATTTCCCGAAGTGATGATATTTCCCTTGGACGAAGCCCAAGGGAAATATTATCACTGAGGGAAATATTTACCCGAATCTCCCAAGCGGAGGGTCTATAAATTATATATTAAACCGAAAATATGAACCACAACGCATTGCAAAGAAATGAACTATCAGCTCTTGCCATTTTTCAATGTTTTGAGTGGATGCGTGTAAGCCTCGCGAGAGGTCGCGTGAGATATATTTAATATCACAGTGTGATA
>JAOBYK010361021.1:0-16828 GCA_025434845.1 Phenganax subtilis | reverse complement strand
ATACTTCAAACAGAGACTTCCCCTCTGATTTGTGATACAAACAACCTGACGTAATTTTGAATATGTGAAGTTGTGAACACTTGAACCAGTGCATGCGAAAGCAGCTATAAAGAGACATGTGGAGGCCTCAAATCGTGATGAGCCTTCAGTGACAGATGTTGTTGTTGTACCTGCAGTTGTAGTAGAAAATAACATTGATCTACCCATTGTGGTAGAGCCAAATGAAGTCCAAGTGACAGAGGCCTACAATCAGTTTCAAAAGTACGTGGGACACCCACAATTTGCCACGATTAACTCTGCTATGATGCATGTTATAGCTATCTTTCCCATTCTACCCCCACTCCCTCAGTCAATGTTGTTTTAGAACATGAAAAACATCTTGCACATGCAATGTAGACCAAAACAAATGCTCAGCATTGATCAGGGGGCGAGGGGGAGAGAGAGTTGTAAAAATACCAAGGGTTTGAGACATCTGTCCCAGGACTTTTGAAACTGATTGTGTGTCTGAAACACATTCTTCCTGTTATTATGATTTAAATGAGATAAACATACCATTCAAAAGTTTCAATTTATATTATCTTTATTACAAATTGTTTTCGCTCGATTGACGAGAGTCTTGCACACGGAGTTCTTGATGCAAGGATGGTGAAATGATTTATAACTCAGATACCTGTCAGTGTGCGCTGGTTTTGTAAAAACACTATGCCTTAAAGACCCACAGAACATCCAAGATAGGTATAATTTTGTCACCCTTTTGTATTTCTAACGGATATTTAATTGAAGGATGTAAAGTATTAATATGGTCCAGAAACTTTTGACGGTTTTCTAGTCCATGTGACCAGCTACTTAACGTGTCATCCACATATCTGCACCAGAATCCTGGTTTCAACGTTGCTGTAGCTAGGGCCTTCTTTTCAAATTCTTCCATGAACAGATTGGCCATAACTGGCCACAATGGGCTTCCCATGGGAGCACCATATGTTTGCTCATAGAATTTCTCCCGCCATTGAAAACATGTTGTAGTATATATTAAACATAATTTCAACAGATCATATATACTTTCAGGAGAGAGACTAGTTCTTTGTGAAAGTGTGCTATCCAAAAGAAGTTTTTCTTTAGTGATAGCGCACGCGCCACCAACAGGAACATTAGTGACCAAACTTACCACATCAGAGCTTACCAATATCTCACTATAACTAATATACCACTTTGCATAAATAAAATCACGCAGTGTTTCCACAAAACTGTATATTAGAATAGTGAATCACAATGCAAACATTCAAAGAACTTACATTCATAACAATAAAACTTATTTAATAGATTTATATAGCGCGGTTTCCGGAAGCTCAAGCGCGCTTTACAAGTTCGAGAAGAAAGAAACTACAGAAAGAACGTACACGGGTACATAAAAGCTACAGTTACAATATAATTACAATGATTATATAATTGTAATTAAAAGTTTCAATAGAGTTCTAGTTAAAAGGTTCCTGGTAAAAGAATGTCTTTAGTCGAGGTTTAAAACAG
Source organism: Phenganax subtilis (assembly GCA_025434845.1). Taxonomy (NCBI): domain Eukaryota; kingdom Metazoa; phylum Cnidaria; class Anthozoa; order Malacalcyonacea; family Clavulariidae; genus Phenganax; species Phenganax subtilis. Next base: position 15,304 of record JAOBYK010361021.1, on the reverse strand, counting down.
CCTAATGATGAGCTAAATCAGATATCCTAAGGCAGAAAAATCCATAGTCTTGTGCAGGAAAGTCTAAAAGATCTTTCGCCATACTGTTTAAGATTAACTTTACGTAGGACAAGCAGATGATTTGATGCTGACCTGTGTTGTCTCATTGGATTATGACAATGAAGAAGGCCGTTCAAATACTTAGGTGTCATACCATTCAGCACTTTCTATGTTAGTAACAACATCTCATATATGATACACTGCTCTACTGGTAAAGAGTGTAAGTCCATAAGTACTGGTATGATGTGCTCGTACTTGCAAGTTTGAGTGACGAGACGCCCTGCCGAAATTTGGACTCGTCTAGGCTTATTCAAAACACGCTGCAGTAAATCATAACGAACTGTGTTAAAAAAACAAACTTTCTCTAAGCCTAATGATGTAATAGTTTCTCATTAATAACGACCAAAAGACTTCACAGTAAACTTTTATTAAACTGTAAGGACGTTTTAGAGAGTTACTCCATCTTCTGGTTACACTATTACGCACAACAAAAAAAACCGTTAGACTGTCTAACAGAACAGTCTAACGGTAAGAACAGTCCAACGGTTCTTTCTATTGTGCGTAATAGTAAAACCTGAAGATGGAGTAACACTCCGAAACGTCCTTACAGTTTGACAAAATTTTAACTACAAAGCCGTCTGGTCGTTATTAAAAAGAAATGTTACGTAAAGAAATGCACGGTTAAAATAAAGCTTTCTCTTGTCTTCGAGATGTAAATGGCATTCTTTACAAGTTGCCCTAAACTCACGGTATCATCAAATATTAGGGAGTTTAAGCTTCGCGTTTAAAAGCTACGACAAACGCCAGAGCCGTTTTTCTTGGCAGACTTTTTTCGCCTCTCGTCTTTTTGGACTTTCCAATTTATGCCGAACAGATTTATTTTAACACCCTGTGCTGCCACAACTAATTATCTTTCCTTTGCTGTCTTTCTACTTGTAAATTTTTTTTCGCCTGCCGTCTGACGTTTGCCGTTGAACGCGAAGCTTAAGCTCTCTTTGCAACAAAGTTTCTGCACACAAAACACCTAAGTTATTGTAAAACCCTGCAACAACAACATGTTTTCTCCGAGTTGATAAGTTTCTAAACGCTAATGATAATCCATCATAATCCACGATGATAATCCATGATAATCCATGTTTTCTGCTCGCTGATGATAATCTATTGCTTTTTCATATTCGCCCGCATTTCCAAACACAATACCCCAATTACTGTAAGACCTTGCAACATCAACATGTTTTTCTCGCAGTTGCTCTTTTTTAATTACAAGTGCTCGCGATGATAATCCATTGCTTGTTTATAGTCACCAGTAATTATACACACATTACCCAGGACATTATAAGACCATGCAACATCAACATGTTTCTGTCCCAACTGTTCCTATGAAATTGCAAGTACTCGCTGAAGCATGATAATCCATTGCTATTTTTTATTCGCCAATATTTTCACACACATTACCCAAGTTATTCTAAGAACCTGCAACATCAACATTTTTTCCCAGCTGGTCTTTTTTAATTGCAAGTGCTCGCTGATGATAATCCATAGCTTTTTCATATTCGCCAGTATTTTGACACACATTACCCCTCGTTATTGTAAAAACCTGCGACATCAATATGTTTTTCTCCCAGCAGTTCTTTTTGAATAGCAAGAGCTCGCTGACGATAATCCGTTGCTTTTTCATATTCGCCAGTATTTTCACACACAATACCCAGGTTATTGTAAGACCTTGCTACATCAACATGTTTTTCTCCAAGTTGTTCTTTTTTAATTGTAAGTGCTTGCTGATGATAATTCGCTGCTTTTTCATATTCGCCAGTAACTATAAACACATTACCCAAGTTATTAAAAGACGCTGCAACATCAAGATGTTTTTCTCCAAGTTGTTCTTTTCTAATTCCAAGAGCTCGCTGATGATAATTCGTTGCTTTTTCATATTCGCAAGTATATTTACAGACATTACCCAGGTTATTGTAAGATCGTGCAACGTCAACATGTTTTTCTCCAAGTTTTTCTTTTCTAATTGCAAGTGCTCGCTGATGATAATACATTGCTGTTTTATATTCGCCTGTAACTTCACACACATTACCCAGGTTGTTGTAAGACTCTGCCACATCAACATGCTCTTCACCGAGTTGATCTTCTTGAATTGCAAGTGCTCGCTGATGATAATCCATTGCTTTTCCATATTCGCCAGTAATTCTACACACATTACCCAAGCAATTGTAAGATGCTGCCACTAAAACATGTTTTTCTCCAAGTTGTTCGTTTTGAATAGCAAGTGCATGCTGATGATAATCCTTTGCTTTTTCATATTGGCCAGTAATTCTACACACATTACCCAGGTTATTGTAAGACCCTGCAACATCAACATGTTTTTCTCCGAGTTTTTCTTTTCTAATTGCAAGTGCTCGCTGATGATAATCCATTGCTTTTTCATATTTTCCAGTAATTTTACACACACTACCCAGGTTATTGTAAGACCCTGCAACGTCAACATGTTTTTCTCCGAGTTTTTCTGTTCTAATTGCAAGTGCTCGCTGATGATAATCCATTGCTTTTTCATATTTTCCAGTAATTTTACACACACTACCCAGGTTATTGTAAGACCCTGCAACGTCAACATGTTTTTCTCCGAGTTTTTCTGTTCTAATTGCAAGTGCTCGCTGATGATAATACATTGCTGTTTTATATTCGCCTGTAACTTCACACACATTACCCAGGTTGTTGTAAGACTCTGCTACTTTAACATGCTCTTCACCGAGTTGTTCTTTTTGAATTGCAAGTGCTCGCTGATGATAATCCATTGCTTTTCCATATTCTCCAGTAATTCTACACACATTACCCAAGCTATTGTAAGATGCTGCAACTAAAACATGTTTTTCTCCGAGTTGTTCTTTTTGAATAGCAAGTGCACGTTGATGATAATCCACTGCTTTTTCATATTGGCCAATAATTTCAAACACATTACCCAGGTCATTGTAAGAGCATGAAACATGAATATGTTTTTCTCCGTGTTGTTCTTTTTGAATTGTAATTGCTCGCTGAAGATAATCCAATGCTTTTTCATATTCTCCAACAATTCTATACACACAACCCAAGTTACCGTAAGACAGAGCAACATCAACATGTTTTTTTCCGAGTTTTTCTTCTTTAATTGCAATTGCTCGCTGATGATAATCCATTGCTTTTTCGTATTCGCCAGTAATTTTACACACATTAGCCAGGTTATTGTATAACTTTGCAACATCAACATGTTTTTCTCCGAGTTGCTCTTTTTGAATTGGAAGTGCTCGCTGATGATAATCCGTCGCTTTTTTGTAATCGCCAGTAATCATACAAATATTACCCATGTTACAGTAAGACTTCGCAACATCAAGATGCTTTTGTCCGAGGTGTTCTTTTCTAATTGCAAGTGTTTGCTGATGATAATCCATTGCTTTTTCATACTCGCCAGTATTTTCACACAAAATACCCAGGTTATTATACGACTTAGAGACATCAATATGTTTTTCTCCTAGTTGTTCTTTTTGAATTCCAAGTGCTCGCTGATAATAATTCCTTGCTTTTTCATACTGGCCCGTAAGAAAACACACAATACCAAGGTTATTGTAAGACCTTGCAACATCAACAGGTTTTCCTTCGAATTGTTCTTTTCTAATTGTAAGTGCTCGCTGATGATAATCCATAGCTTTTTCATATTGGCCAGTATTTCCACACACAATACCCAGGTTATTGTAAGACATTGCGACATCAACATGTGTTTCTCCTAGTAGTTCTTTTCTAATTGCAAGTGCTCGCTCATGATAATCCATACTTTTTTCATATTGGCCAGTATTTCCGCACACAGCACCCAGGTTATTGTAAGACATTGCAACAGCAACATCTTTTTCTCCTCGTAGTTCTTTTCTAATTGTAAGTGCTCGCTGATGATAATCCATTGCTTTTTGATATTCAGCAGTAATTTCACACACACTACCCATCCCGTTGTAAACTTGAGCAATATACAATTCATCTTTTAAACTTTGTGCCAGCTGAAGACTTGAGTTCCAAAAATCGAGGGAAAGGTTTAGCTTGTAACACTCTCGTAACGTGTCAGCAAAGAACAAAAAGATATCGAGCATTTCCTTAGTTTCCGTGAAAGAACCTTCTTGATAAAATTGCTCATGCTCTGGATAGCGCTTTTTCACCACCGATTTGAATGCATTCAAATGTGGAACTAATTTTCCTTTGTTATTTTTATCTTTGAAATGATGAAGAGCTCGAACAACATTCTGCAATTGGCACTTGACATCAGTGGATTCCTTTCCTGCACCTCTTCCTGGTAAAACCTGTTTGAACTTAGCTGCTTTATCGGTATCACAAAAAACTTTAATGACTGCGTGGACAACACGATGCAATCGGATGTCGCGGTCTTCATTTTCGGTAGGAATAAACAATGAGCATTGTTGTATCGCAAGAAAAACTTCCTCTTGATCCAAATTCTCGTCTACTAGCTGAATGTACTTAGCAAAAAGATCGAGTGGCATCGACTCAAAAGAAACAAATGACAAGAACTGGAAAGCGTGTTTCAAATTAGAGTCATTTTGGGCACATTTTTCAACAGCAAGAAATACAGCAGTTGTCATGGTGGAAGTATATGCTGGGTTAATATCACGGAGTTGTTTTTCAGTGATATGCCTTTTCCCGTTTTCCAGCTTTTGCAAATAATCGTGCCACGAAAATTTGCCCACTGCCTCAACGACTCTTTTGAAGTACACAGCAGCCGCAGCCAATGCCAAAGGTTGACGATCTAACTGCTCTCCAACTTCATCTAACAATAGATCATCATGGCCGCATTCAGATATGGAAGACAAAAGATGACGGCTTTCAAGGTTGCTCATACCGCTACTGATCGAAACATGTTTAGTGAGCAAACTGTCAGACGGAACGTGATTCATGTTTTGCGTTGTCACAATAATTTGGCCATAATTCCAAACGTCATCGTCTGCTAGGGGCAAAAGAGGCGAGATAATTTGGAGACTTTCTACATTGTCCACCACAAGCCACCATTTCTGCCAATTTTTAATTCTCGTTGTTATCAGCAATTTCAAATCTTTGATTTTTCTTTCTTTTGTCTTGGTTGAATTAACGATGTTTGCCAACACACTTTCATCGCAATTCAGACGTCGTCCAAATTCTTCGTACGAGTCGAGCAAAGTATGCAAATCTTTACCATTCAATGTCATCACAAAGACTCCTTCTTCAGACCAATTCACACCTTTAGAAATATTCTCACAAACCTGCCTGGCGAGCTGAGACTTTCCACTCCCAGGATTTCCAGATATGTAGAAATACGTCAGTTTCCCCTCACTGCGCAGCTTTTCCAGATCTTCACTAATTTCTCCTATTTTCTCAGTACGGAGAATAACATTGTGGGCAGGCTTTGGAGGAAGGACTTGAAATGACTTGTAAAGATTTCTCTCTGCTTTAATTCGACTAATTCCATTTGTTGGAAGACCAAGAGCTTTGAATGCATTTTCAACATCAGTTGTCAGCGTTTGAAAATTGCTTTCAGAGATTTTTCCTTCAACATTATGCTTAACTAAATTTCGTATCTTTCTTAGATTGTCCACTTCTCTTTCTGTAATGGGACTCAAACTTGCTTTACCAATCGAGTTGGAATAAAGAATTGCATCAAAAAGCACAGTACAATCCCATTGGCTTGTATCTCCATTTTGAAATTCTGATAGGTACTTTGCCCATTTTCGTCTTTTTTCTAAGTGATATAACTGCTGCCCGCTAACATTCGTGTCTACCCATGCCCCGAACTTAGCTTGGTAACGACTGTTCCATTCTTGCTTAAAAATTGTCCTCAAACCTTCACTAATAACCCTGTTGACAACATGATCCATACAAATGAAGTTTCGTTCTTCCTCCTTTTCCCACGGTGTAACTGACATGTTGCCCTCCTAGACAACACAAAACTCAAGTGTTTATGAAAGGCCTCAAGTAATGGCCTCACTTTCCCAAGAACCTATGCTATTTAACCCCAGACAATTCTATTCATTCATTCAGAGACATAACCAGAGAAATACAGTAAAGTCTAACCTCCAGAGTAGATTATCAATCTAATAATTTTTTAGTACTAAACCCTAATGATGTGACAACAAGCTTCAGCAAAATTACGGAGACATATATGTTACAATTCTATCAGAGTACCACCAAAAAGCCCCAGAAACCTTGCACTATGTACTTCGAAACGTCAAATTTGGATAAAATAAAGTAGCTACTAGCTATTATACAGCAATCTAACCACTTTAGAAATAGCTTTATAACTTATAATGCGTGCATTATATTCACGACACCTGTTAGTTGTACACGTTTCCAATTGTTCAGTCAGTTACATTGGACATTAGTAAAGCGAACAGTACAATGTACATTTAGTCTAATAATTTCAGCTTACTCATAGCATATGTAGATATAAACGTAATTCAGCCAGTGGCGGCAAAGTTTATATGATTAAAAAACTAACTTTAAATTTAACTTGTACTTCATTAATTATGCCTCTTTGAGCATCTCTAATGTTGTTACAAGGTTCAAAAACAGCTCAGTATAAAATTACTTACAAAAAGCACTATAAAAATATATAACTATAAATTAATCTATACACACAAAGACATTATATTATTTTTAAAAAACCTAAATTCTATTAAAAACCTCATCTGATACATCCCAGTATCCATTAGCTCCGTCTCTACTTAACGTAGTCAATTCAGGATATTCTAGTTTTATCTTAAAATCGTTCATCAACGTTGCTTTTTTTACTTTACATGGCAACCTAGGCATTACCAAGCTTAGAACTTGATCTACATATTTTCAATACTGCCATATCCCTTATTGTTGTTTGCAGACGTGAAAATTTATTTTTCCAGCCAACATTTATGGCCAGGAACGTTAGGCCACTGCGTTAGGCTAAGACAACGGTACAAAAGTTTCGGCATATTGATATATCGTCGACATCCTGTATTCTTCGTCTCGCTTGATAAACGTAGGAAGCGCAAAGGGTTGGGATAAAACGCGGATACGGATACGGATGAGGGATAAAACGCGGATGAAGGGATAAAACGTGGATGAGGGGATAAAACACGAATGAGGGGATAAAACACGGATGAGGGGATAAAACCCGGAAGTGGGGATAAAACGCGGATAAGGGAATAAAACGCGGATAAAGAAATAAAATGATTCAAGTTACAATTGAACATTTTGTTTTATGCATCCTAGTTTTGAAAATGAAACAAGACGGCAACGAGATAGGACTCTGCGCGGGCCATGAAAATACGCGTTACTCTCTACCGCCTCTCCTTGTCTCTCCTTTATGCAAAGACCTACAGCTCTATCTTTACCGAGCGCCTTTTTACTATATTGTAACACAGCCTCAAACACAGCAGATATTAATACGGAGCTCATGTTTGTAGAATAAGTTGAGATTTATAATTATTTTGACACTTGCAGTTTTTTATCATAGCTACGTGACTTTTATTTAATCTAAGAAGGTTTCAGCCTGTGTACCCGCCCAATCTTCAAAGAAGTAAATTTAGCGTCGTCAGTACAAAGAAGTGTCGTATTATCATCAAAGCTATAAAGAACATGTAAGACGAGCACTTGTTTGCCAACGCCGTATACTAACATGTTGATGCCGTTAGCTAGATCAACGCTGTAGAATATAACTTGCAAGGTAATTAGACGAGAAATACAAATTTTCATTTTGTGCCATATATGTTTTATTCAACTGTCTATTAGTTGTCAACTGTAAACTGGATCATATTTCCTTTGTTTTGCTTGAAGTTACTTCATTGTGCTCAAACAGACATGTGACATCACAGCGTGGTCTTGCATTTTGAGACCCAAAATGTCTCTGTTCGGTGGTATTACAATAAACGAAAAGCTGAGTGATGCAACTTCTTCCTCTCTTCCTATTGATTTGCGGGGAGTACCCGCCGTAAAATTTGGTGAGTTCAGAAATAAAGACGAAATCGGCAGAGGTGGATTCGCGACGGTTTTTACAGCGGAATTACCTTCTAGCGGAGAAAAAGTTGTTGTGAAGAAGTTTGTAGAAGAAGATGATGACGCTCGACGCAAAATGATCAAATAGGCAAAATTATTAAATTGCCTTACACGTCCCAACATCGTTAGCTTGAAAGGCCGTTGTTTAGACCGCTACGCTTTGCTGTTGGAGTACGCTTTTTTTTCGACCTAAAACCGTTTGGAGTAAATAAAACTGTGAACAACCTTCAAGCTTTGCTCCCTTTAAATCAGTTGAACCTGACGGTATCCCAAACTGTATCTGGGAAAGATTTGCATTTGAACTCTCTTCACCCGAGACAAAAATTTTTAACACATCCTTTTCAACCTGTATTTTCCCAACGGTATGGAAGGACTCCTTTAGGCCCATCCCTAAAGTTACACCGGTGGCTAGCGATAGCGATCTTAGACCCATCTCACTTACTCCTTGCATTGCGAAGATTCAAGAGGATTTTGCACTAAAATGGCTGATCAAGGACGTCCAGCATAAAATTGATCCGCAACAGTTTGACTCTCTTAAGGGCTTGTCAACTACCTATTGCCTTTTGGATATGTTCGAAAACAGGCTTTCTTCAATAGATCAACCGGATCACTATTTGAGAATTTGTTATCTGGACTTTAGCAAAGCCTTTGACCATATTGACCACATCGTTTTAGTGATTGACATTGATGTAAGCAGATCATTAATCACCTGGCCTTGTAGCTTTCTTAGCGGTCGACGCCAAGCTGTTAAGTTCAACTCAATTATGTCGGATTGGAAATTTTGTCACGCTGGTATTCCACAGGGCACAAAGCTCGGGCTGATTTTGTTTGCTATAATGATTAACGATCTTGCAGTCAAATCTCCACTTATAGCAAACCACTGGAAGTATGTCGATGACGTGGCTCTTTCGGAGGTGGTTAAGACCGAGTCAGCTTCTGCCCTGCAAACAGATCTAGACACCATTTTAGTATGGTCAACACGCAACATGAACATTAATCCTAAGAAACGCAAAGAAATGTTAGTTTGCCCATTAAAGCGTACACCGAACTCGCACCCCTTTCACTGAATGGAGTCCCTTTGGAGAAAGGGGCATCCCACAAGTTATTGGGTATGCCCATGCATATTGGACAATTTCAAGAGGAATAAAAACACCGACGAAATAATTAGTAAAGCATCAAAACGTTTGCATAGAGTGCTTAAAAGAGCTGGTGTGTCAAGTAAAGATCTGACCTACATCTATTCTTCACTTGTACGATCAATTTTGGAATATTGTTGTGTTCTGTGGTCAAATAGCATTCCTGAATACCTTTCTGGAAAAATAGAAACAATACAAAAGTGAGCGATGCACATAATATTCCCCATTTATCATTATAGCGATGCTCTGACAGCGGCCAACTTAATTCAGTTAGATGAAAGACACACACAGATTTGTCTGAATGCTATAACAAAAATTAGTCAACCAGATTCAAAGCTTCGTCACTTATTGCCTCCCACTCGTAAACAATGCGTTACAGTAAACCTTCGGAACAGTTTTAACCTCTCACCACCAAGATGCCGAACAGATCGATACAAAAAAAATTTTTTTCCAGCAATGGCATATATTTTGAGTGAGAATGATTATACATAATTTATAAATTATGCCAATTGGTACTTTTATACAATTACAATTTTAATACTTCAGTAGCATCAGTTGCATGTAAATAAAACTCGTATATTTTAATATTTACTAATTAGTGTATTTGTAAAGTTTAATACTTGTATGTATATTCTCACTTGAGTTTTTCAGTTTATTCATAAACTGCCAGCCAAGTTTTTAATAAACTCAATTCAATTCAATATAATTTTGTAAACATGTTGCAATTCACACTCTTGTGCAATGATATGTATTATACCGTAAATAAAATTAAAAAAAAAGACTTTGACGAGAACAATTGTACTCAGATCGGAGCAAAAGTGTTTTACCATGCAGCGAATGACATTGCGTCGGGTCTACATAGGGACCTTAATATTCTACGACGCGAACGTGAAAACGAGCACTGTTTGTTTTGAATACAAAATCACATACGCTGAACAACACATTTGTGTCGCCATAGCAGTCTACATCACGAATCTAACATAAGGAAACTTTTCTTGAAATGCAATATAATACACTTGTGATTTGTAATGCGTACAAAGTTCACGTTGTCTACGACGTTAATTTTTGAAAGTCACGTCGCCGCTTATCAGACCTAGAATTACGACGCGGTACATAAGTTTCTTCAAACAGAGCACAGGCTGTTTCTAATGGTGGCAGAATCATAATAATACTGAAACGTTACTGTAATATCAGTAATGCTGCATTTCAGTTTCTAAGTAATATTTTTAACATAAAGTAAACCCAACATTTACGATTGCGTCGTTATGCTCGCGTGGTAGAATCTTAAGGTCCATATTTCTACAGGAGAACAGCATCGCTCATAGAGACTTGAAACCTGCTAACATTTTGGTTTCGAACGAGCACTACTCCCAACTTTTAAACCTAGCAGAAATTGCAGATGTGAGTTGCCGCGTACCGTTAACGAGTAAAACTTACTGACTTTGGAAAAAGCCGGTCCCGAGAATAAACTAATAATAGTTCCATATGATCTGAAAAGCACAAGAGCAATTAAACGCCTGATAATAGTTCCTGTTATTATGTACAATAGTAGCTATGTAATATTACTAAGTCCCGTTTACACGGTACCGGATTCACATAGACAGGACATCAAATCGAGCAGTCTCGAGGCCAGTTTAGCTCAAAAACTTAAGATAATGTTGCAGAACTTAATAACGACTAATCCTAGAAAAATTTGTAAGAACAAATATTAGCGTAAAGTGGTTAGTTAAATTCGATGCTGTGACTATGCGAATCTGGTGCCGTGTAAAGGGGGTTGCTCTTACCTACTTCGAACACTAACTATAATTCAAAACTGCATGCCTGGGTAAGAACAATATGGAAAACACTTGTCAGCCCGGCTAACCAGCCACTGCCTATTACTCAGATTTGTAGGTTTACCACCTTGCCCCAACTTTATTGGTTAGGCCTCGCAACTTCAAAAAGCTCACCACTTATAAAAGCATTTCCCTAGTAATTGTATACAAAGTCAAGTCTAACTATAATAATATGTATATGAGCATGCACGTTTCCTAAATTTCTGAAAGCGGCAAGTTTTGATGGATAAAAGGCTCGAAACAAAATATAGCAGAAAATACGTTCTTTGCATGGGAGTCATTTCCAAGCAAATTTTGCCGCGAAAGGACAATTCCAGAGAGACACGATAGCAGTTGTGTAAAGTATGTTGTTTCCATGTTTTGTTCAATAACATTTTGTGCGTTAAACTGGTAGTTAAGTACTGTTAAGTTACTTAAAACAAGACATTTACTGGTGCTCGACATAATTTTATGAGTTCTGAATTTATATTTTATATTATACGTAAGTAAGGTACAATGATTCAATTTGAAAGATTTGCTTGTTTTACATTAACACTGTATTTGGTAAGTTTGGTATGAGTACATTTCTCACAATTTAGTGTTTTGTCATGGCTAGTCTTATTAACACGCTGGACAACAACTGAAAGCCGCGTTTTATCCCCTCTTCCGTGTTTTATCCCCTCATCCGTATCCGCGTTTTATCCCAACCCGAAGCGCAAATACTTCTGTAGCGGACGGCGAACACGTGCACATATTACCTAGCTTTTGCTATAGCAAAAAATTCGTTTTATCTGAAGCTTCTGTGAGCTATTTTTTTATCACGCCGTTATTCAAGATGTGGACAACGAAATCTCAAAGGAATATCAGATTTTTCATACTTTTACTTAGCATTGTACACAAACACAATTACATACTCTGTACTCTCTGCTGTATTGTCTTGATGCAAGGCAGCAATACATTATCTTCTTGCCCAAAGTATTGTTGAACACTTGAAATCTTGAATTCGGTTTTAAATGTCATATTTCAAAGCTATGTTAGTCTTTTTTACGCATGTGCAGTGTAATGCCGTACGAATAGCAGAGATGTTGTGATACTGGCGCCGTACGAATAGCCACTTCGTTCTAAATAATTTTCTAATCAATAAGCTTACTCGATGTTAAAGTGCTTATGAAACGAAATTTTCGATCATCTTTTTATTTGCTCACTTTAGACTACTTACTTCACTGATGTGTTTGCTGCAAACAGATTTAAAATAGGACTTTTCAAACCGATTTTATAGCCTTCCAAAGTTGCGATTTTTGGCCACTTCCGTGCGAATTTTACTTGGCCCTGTCAGTGGCCCTGTGACGTCATAGAAAGGATCAATATCATGAGGTTGCTAGTAATTTGTATTGCATGTGAGCACCTCGCCGCAAAATTCTCTCAATTTTCAATAGAAGGATTTCATGGTGCTTGCAGAAAAGTTAAATCGACATGAGACGCCAACAAACGCCAACAAAAACCAAAACAAGCCCATTTTTTGGCTATTTAGAACACGCATCTTGTGCGCGCTCGAGCGCGCCGTTTACCTCGTTGAGTTGGTGCGATGTTGTCTTTAATCTCTGGATTCAGCAAACTCGGCGTATCTCGCTGAACTTCTGATTCAATGGGGAAAAAGTATTAAAAATTGAATGACATTCAATTTATTGTTCGTGCAACAATATTTTTGCAATTTATGTTGATTGTACGTCCTAGAGTGTTTTTCCAAAATCACGCTGTAACATTTCAAAATGCGCTCATCACTATCTAATTCGATGAAGCGGTAGATTTGCATTTTCATGGTCTCTACAGAATGTTTTATATACTCAAAAGAGAAAATGCACGCTTACTTAATGCACATCCAATATTGCGAAATACTACACATAAAGTCATTATATTATCTTGGTACCGTGTTGCATCTGAACCAGTCTGGACATAGCTAGATAGATAGATAGATAGAAATCGTTTATTAAAATACAGCCAGCTTTGCAGTCCGAGGACTGAATTACGCTTAAGACTATTACAAAATCGAAAAATTATTACGCTAGTAACAATCAAATGTATCAAATGCAGGGGCGGATCTAGGATATATTTTACGTTGTCAAAATTCTATGACGTCATCGCTAGTATATTTTTACACGAAGCCACGTCGGTAGATATTTACAGATGTATTAATTAAAATAACAGATTTAACAAATCGTAGGTCTGCTAGTAAACGGCAAAAGCATGCCTACATTATGATATTAATAATGTCATCAATGTTTAATAAGTATTAAAATATACGTCTCGGCTGAGTTTGTTTAACCGCGGTGAAATGCAAATTTCCGAGCAAATTTGATGCACGCTATTTCAATTCATGCGAGTCAAATATAGTAAAGCTCTTAACTATCGAACATACTTCGGCACGTACGATTCGGCACCAAAATTTCTCCGCAGTGTCTTGTTGACAGCATTCGACAAATCATCTGCACAAATCTTCGGCCAAGCGTCGATCTGTTTACCGAGATTAGGTTGAATATTCTCAAGACAAAGCTGATCGTTTCTGTCAGACCCTTATTCCACAGTCTCGTAAATACTTATACCAGACATTGCAGTCCAATCTGCAGTAAAGTAGTTCGCTTTTCGTAAATATATATTTGCTGTGCTACTTGAAATTGAACCACCGTGGTCAAAGCTGCCATAGCTACAATGTAAAGCGTCTGATCGATCAACAAAATTTAGCCAATGGGTATTAAGAATACTTCTTTAAGTAACCAATCAGATGCCTTGTATATGATCGCTTGATCGCTAAACCCCCCACAGAGCGTGCAAAAAGCAAGTTAGCCAATCGAATGACTGGAATCTGACTGTCAAGCGTACAAAACTCACGCAAAATACCGCTTTTCTGCGCTTAGGAGTATCAAAGGCCTTTCTGCCGTATGAAAGTTGATAACTGGACTACGAACTTTTTATGTAACGTCACGGCATGAAATTTAATAACTGGACTGCTTTGAATTGAATATTTTTGTGCTAGAATTTTTTACCGTAGTCGCATGATCGGTTTGACTACCCCTAGATCCGCCCCTGATCAAATACGATTAATTTACAGCATATACGACTGAAATTTTTGCAATATAAATGCTAACTAATAAAGAAGAGAGAACCGTTGTCGCCCGACTTTGTCGAAAAGATTGTTGTAGAATCTTGAAGTGACTTTCACTGCGCGTTTGACATGTCCTCATGCAAAAGTATTGAGATTCAGGCGTATTCTAGCTTTTGTCGAACTTGTTTGTCGATAAACATCTTCCGCAAACACTACAAAATGCTTATAGAAAATACCGTGGAGAAGCATGAAGTTTTACTATTAAAAAACGACAGTGTTTTGCGGCGAAGTGCTCACACGTAATGCAAATCATTAGTAGGTTCATGACTCCGGGTACTCCGGTTTCCTCCTACAGGGGAAGTTGACAGGGTGGGTTAGGATGAACAGATAAAGAACCTAATATCACAATCGCTGTAAAAATAAATAGCTTAGGTTAAATATGCACATAAGACGTAGGAATCTCCACATAATTGCACAGAATTGTAAATTGGTTATGAAAAGCCCGTGCAGGGATAACTAATTAAATATCATATCATATCATACTTTGGTCCCTTCTATGACGTTACACGGCAAGCCAAACAGATTCGCACGAGTTGTCCAACTTTGGAGGCAAAATTCGTACCCTTCTAAAAATCGTACGATACTCATTTATACATCAAAATGCTTGCAAAAGGCTAAATATTTTATTAAGATTATAAAAAAGAAATCGAAAATTTCGTTTCATAAGCACTTTAACCAATACACTAACCCAATGCCAACCAATCTATTCGTGAATATGGTAACCCAAAGTTAACCAATATGGCAACCGAATTTCAACCAGTACACTAACCTAAAGCTAATCAATAAATTGATTTACTTGAAAGGGACACAGTCCAAAATCGCTAAATTAATCACATGACACTTCGACTTCCGCCTCCTTCTTGAATATCTACATCAAATCTCATTTGCCTGAAAAAAGTCTTCTATTAACAACGAAGTTTTAAGAATCTCGTGTTCGTGAAATATTGAAAGACGTATGTATTACAATACAAATAAAATTCTTGTAGTTTTGCATGGCGAAACAACAATATCAGTATTCGTTTGAGGTAAACACCATGTATATTTATTATTGCAAAGCTTTCGGTCCGTTAGCCCGGACCTTCATCAGTGCAACAGTTGCACTGATGAAGGTCCGG
>JAOBYK010360910.1:0-16836 GCA_025434845.1 Phenganax subtilis | reverse complement strand
GTCAATGAAAAAAGGTGTTTGCTGTTTGCAGCGCGCTTTCGATGTTGGGATTTCTTCATTCAGTCTTTGTTCATTCAATCTTCAAGCCTGCAGGAATTCTCCACCTGCGCCACGGCGTCGCCCTGGATCTTAGTAAACTGGTGTGGGAATGGTGGCAAGTGGAATAGAAGCTTTTTAGTTCTTCCAACTTTTGGTGGTAAGCATTAGTAAGCATAAAAAACCAAGTTTTGGTCCTGTAGCTTGCTCTTCCAAAACTTGGTGCCAAGCAAACAACTTACAAGCAAACAACTTGTCGCACGCTGTTCTTCCAAAACTTGAAGAATGACGCTTCCAAGTTTTGGTCCCTTGAAAAGCTTGGCTTGGTGTGTTTGGTTCTTCTTGCCCCTTGTGATATGTGAAATATCAATAGTTGACCTTCCTAAGCTTTGAACAACGTTAAAGCTTTGTGGGCAGCAGATTCCCCCTACCAGGATAAATATTGAGGTTTTCTACAACTAGTCAATGGAGCCAACCCAGAAGTATCAACAATGACCTCATCTCATGGAGTGCCAATTATTTTCAATTAAAGCTTCTACTAAAGCTTCATTTAAAACCAGCACTTCTACCACAAGACCTTCTCTTTTGGGCTGTCTTCCTTCTCCACACCAGCACAAGCCTCTCAGCTCCAAGGGCCCTCCGTCAGGCATGAACCTGGGCGTTCTCAAGCAGGAATGTAGTAGCAATAACACACCAATGAACCCCAAAGCGAAGTATAACACACATACCAAAAGGCTAGAAAAGGAGCAAAAATGCACCCGTTTAGGGGGATTTGAACCCAGAAGAATGGACCAGGGGGGACGGGCTCGATACTACATACTATGCAGGATCGAGCCCGTGCCACAACGCCTTCCCCATTGGGCGACTGGCCCACGGTACTGGGAGATCAGCCCACGGTACTGGGAGATCCCACGGTAAGGGAATATACTAAAAAAGTCATCTATAACAGCGAGATACACGAAGTTAGCGAAGTGCGAGGCTGCGAGACACTCTTTTGCGAATTCGAAGTTAGCGAAGTCATCTTTTAGTACTAAAGAGCACTTGGCCAAGTTTAAATTTGAATTTGTCTTTAAAAGTGGTTGTTTCTCCTCAGATGTTACTTTGCTATGCCTGTTTTGGAGCTTGACAATTAATTCCAGCCGTAGACTCCAAAGAGTCCCAGGAACCTGCTTTGCAGAATCCCACAACTCCTGTGAAACAAGTCAGCTTGAAGTTCACTTTGACAGCATCATGCCTTTTGCAGATGCAAACTCTTGGTCATTCAGCTTGCCCTCTTCGTGCCACTCGATCAGGTTCTTCAAGGTGATTCCGTTCAAAGCATGAGGACTGGGAGCTTGCATCGTTGCCGGCGCGACAGGTTGTCGGAGGTTAGCGTTCGACACTGCTTGATAAACATCCATGCATGACAGCTGTCCATAGCCAAGATGAACTCGGATCGACCCTGGCTTGTGTCTAGCAAACTTCATGCTCATGGGAAGGCTCACCCCTTGCCCCATCATGCAAGTGATAGCGGTAGCCCTTCCACTGTGCGAGCGAATCTTTTCAAAGTCATTCCCTGGATACTTTTTGCTGAATCCTTTGGCCAATTTGTTCACGGCGGCCCAAACTGCATGGTAAGTGATTGGCTTGCTTTTCTTCTTCCCTTTGGTTTTGTTGCTAGGAAAAAGAGGACCTTCACTGGGAATCTTGTAGGTGTCGGTCACAGTCCATGATGAATAGCGGTTTTTCCGTGTGCGATTCCAACTCAAACCCTCATCTTGCAATTGCTGAATGTATTCGACTTTCTCAGGGGTGATTGGTATGCTACCGGGACTCTTTCCAGCACCTTTTGTTTTGCGAATGCGGAGCTGCGGAGGAGTGGACTGAAGTAGAAGGTCTGTTGCCTTCAGCGCGCAGGCTTCTCCGCACCGTAGTGCAAAGAGCCCAGTGAATTCAATGAGAACTGCCATCTCGGTCGTGTGGTGCTGAAGGACATGCTTCACCCACCGTTGCCAGTCACGTGCTGATAGGGCAGGAGCTTGACCAATTTTTCCCTCATGCTGGGCGTGAGACTTATGCTTCGTCTTCATCTTTGAGGCAAATGGCTGCGGCACGAACTCAATCCATTCACGTGTATTGACCTAGGAATATTTCAATTTTCACCTGGAACTGTCCACACCTGCCGGAACCTTTGCGCATATACTGGGGCCCTCGGGCACTCCTGACACCACTCAACATGGAACCTCAGAACGGACTGCCAAGCTGCCAAACAGGGGCATTCAGCTGTTGGGAAAAATCTACTAGAGAAACCGCCTGTCAACAGCTTGCTTCAATGAACGCCCCTCTTCCAAAGTCTCAATAAGGTTGAGGGCCCGAGCTGAGTGCCATGAAGGTGTCAAAACCTCAGACACACGTTGTTTTTTGAAATTCACATTCAGAATAAGACTGTGTTTTTCATTTATGTGCGCCTAGGTGAAATCCGAGCTTGAGCTTTAGTTTCAAGCCTGCATTTTTGCCAGGTCTTTGTTATGGGGTGGCTGAATCTATATAATCTTTCTTTTTCTTGTGACGTTCAGCCAAGCTTGTTGTGTCAATTTGTTTGCGCGTTCTTCATGGAGTTCTATTATCCTTGCTTGTTTCCACTTTGCCTGGCCAAACATTTAGAAGTTGAATGAACGCTGATTTGGGGCACAAATTGGAAAAATTGGAAAATTGGGATGTGGTGCCTGAGGTCCAGTGACCAAATCGCCTTCAGAAGGCGTGTTTGATTGGGGTCAGCAGTATTTTAGCATATTTTAGTTGTTCTGCAGTGCTATAAACCATGATGTGTTCCTGCTATACATCCTCAAGCCCACGCCGCAGCAGAGACCATGATAAGTACCCAGCTATTATAGTACTTAAAGCACTGCGTTGAAAGCATGGACAGTGTCATTTCAATATTGCGACTCCATGGCATCGCTTGCCATGATTAGCAAGCGGCAGCGCCTTGTGGACGACCTGAGAAACAAGTATGCGGATTTGGGGCAGGAAATGCTGGACCAAGTCACCTTGGTGCCATTCAAGGTTGCGTTGCCACTTTTGTAGCTTTGGGAAGGGCCATGACCAATTTTCAAGACCAAAGCTTTTTTGACTGATAGACATTTCCATTTGGGTTCTTGCTTGGATGCGTCATTGCAACATCATAGTGTCAATCAACCAACAGGTTTTGAGTTTTGCCATCAAAACCACGCTTTAGTTTGCATTGCGCGTGCCCCCACCCGAAGAATCCAAAACTTGCTTGATCCCAAGTTTTGGCGCCCCAAACTTGCTTGATCCCAAGTTTTGGCGCCCAAAACTTGCTTGATCCCAAGTTTTGGCACCCAAAACTTGCTTGATCCCAAGTTTTGGCACCCAAAACTTGCTTGATCCCAAGTTTTGGCGCCCAAAACTTGATTGACCCTCGAAAGGGTTTGGCTTTGCTTTTGTTTTCCGAGGTCCTACCAGACCCAATGGAAGCAGCTAGCAAGAGGACATGGGAACGCCAAATGTTTGAGGCAAGGAGGCTGCTTCGACTGGCCAGCAGTCAGAATGATGTTTCTGATTTGAAATTCAAGGACTTCAAGGTTCGCTGGTTCTGATTTAGCCAGCTGAACTTTCAATTGCAAAAGCATTGCGCAAATTCAAGGGGCAAAATGGAACGCTTTGTTTTTCCTTTTCAGCTTGAGCAATATGTGCCGTTCAATTGAACACTTGTTGCACCTTGATGTCATGTAGCAGATTTGGTCTTGAACTTATCAAATGTTGCATTGTGGTCTGAAACCGTGTTTTTTCCTGGCGCCATAGAAGTTTGAGAGTCCGTGCTTTGCCGCTTGCTTTGACCACGCCGCTTGTCAGCCATGCCATCCAAGTACCCTGAGCCGCAGATCACCTTGTCTTTGAAGCAGGAGTTCGCTTACCAGATCCTGGCGGGCAACAAGGAGTGGGAATCCCGGGTCTTGTTAGGTGCAGGCCGGCTGAAGCAGCTGAAGGCAGGCGACCTTGTGAGCTTTCATTGGTTCACACGAGCTCGTGTGACCGCAGTGGTGGAAGAGGTGAAGACGTTCACCACCCTTCGCGAGATGTTGACGAAGATCCCACCTCACAAGTTCCTGCCAAGTGGAAACTTTACAATCCAGGATGCTTGCGAAGCTTTGTGAATCTGATTAGTGACATGTTTGTTTCCGTGTTATTTGATGGCCATGTGTGGGCCTACCCTTCAACACGCTTTGTCATTTGAGCATGGTGGTTGAGCCTATTAAGTAGACCTATAAAGCAGCTTTTGGGTTGAGCGGTCTCATCAGTTCATTTGCTGTGACCCCTAGGAAGTGTACAAGAAGCTGCTCAAAATGCCGACTTGGAAGGACTCATTGGAAGGGCCGATGATCGCTTTGAAGCTGAAGTCACCCACGTACTACAAGGATGTGGAGCCGAAGACGAAGCCTAAGGGCACCAAAAGGAAAGCATCAGACGATGCAATCCAGGCTTCTCCAAAGAAGTCACCAAAGAAGTCACCAATGAAGGCCAGTATGCCTTCACCAAAGAAGTAGGTGAAGGCGTAGACGGCGGATCATGAGGGAGCACTTGCAATTTAGGTTCACTTTGCCAGGGGGAGCTTACAGCCTAAGAGCTGTAGCTTATTTTGGGCAAATTGGTGGGCACACGCGAGAAGCTAATCTCAAATTTCAGACCAATGAGCCGTCGCGGACAAAGTTTGTGCAAGGGTTGATACATGCACTATGACTAGGATAAACGTAAACATGCCGGGCCCATCGGCCTTTGTCGCAGCCCTTGCTTCTCCTTGCCAGGCTTTGTTTGACCCCACAGCTCTTAAGATGGTTGGAAGCTGAATTTTCAAGATTTGTTTGAAGCTGGAGTTTCAAAGTTTCAGAACTTGATTATTTTAAGCCTTTCCTTTTCCGGTAATTTGTTTTCTGTTGGCAGAAATCCAGAAGAGAAATCATCTTTCTAGGTTTTGATGGTGAGAGATGATTTCAAATGTTGGTGTCGGTAGCCATTTGGCGCAACATGGGTGGCCAGAGCATAGGTGATGCAACTTTTGTTCCTTCGAATTCCAATGCCAATGAGCCCGAGTTGGACCAGCATCTTCAAAAGTGCAAGGAAGATTGTGCTGGATGCCGCCTAGCTAAGAATTACCGCAAATGGAGACAGCGTTTATCAGAGATCCCATGGTTGGCTTTCAAAAAGCGGCGCGATGGCACTTTGGGAGTTGGCTGCTTGCTTTGTGCTTTTGCGGGGAGTCCATCGCCAGCCGCCTGCTTTGAAATGGAGAAGACTGAAGTGAGGTTGTCAAAGCTCAAACGCCATGAGCAAACAGATGCCCATCGGAAAGCATGGCAAAATGCTTCTGCTTCTACAGGTCTCCCAGGTCCTCCAGCAGCGTTGGATTCAACCAAAGACGCCCCACCTTGCGAAGTGTTCGAAGCAGCTTTGAAGAGACGTTTGGATGGCCTGGCTTGCCAGGCCGGGCTACCAGACCATGGAATTGGCCCTGACAAACTTCGCCAGCTTACCTTCTGTTTAGCCGAGGCTAAGCGCATGATGCTCCGGGCATGGATTTTAGACAATTCTGTCACGATTGCTTTGCAGCAGGATGAGAGACATCAGCGTTTGCTTTTGAGATTTACTGCTGCTTCAGGCCGTTTGGAGAGAAAGTCTGGTGTGATAGGGTTAGCAAAGAACTTTGGGAGTGCGGCTGGCTCGATCAGCCAGGCCACAGAAAAGGTCATTCGAGCATTTTGCACTCCTGGTAGTTGGGCGCCTGGCGTGGACTGCAGCAGTTTTCCTATCAATGATGCTTTGCTGGAAGCCTTCCGCCAAAAAACGGAAGTGTTTGTCGCGGACAATGCCGGTGATGAGCAAAAAGCCGGGGAACTTCTCAGGCACAAACGTGGAGAAGATGGGGCTTCATTCTTGCCATCTCTTCGACTGGGCCTTCGAGATGCAGCACATGCATCTAGGAGAATCATCAAAAGACCCTTTGAAGCAGATCCAACTCTTGCAGAGATCATGCAATCAGTTTTCTTTGGCAAGCACAGCATAGTGGCAGCTGTTGAGAACTCCATTCTTTTGAAGAACCGCTTTGAGCATCATTGCAGCAAGTTTGCTAAATTGCCCAGCATTCGCTCCCTTTCTCTGGCCAAACAGAGATTTGACTCAACGCAAAAGCCGATTAGGCGGCTTTGCCTATACTTGGTACCCTTCCTTTTGACGGTGATTGAACTTAGCCGGGAGAAAAAGAATGATGAAAATGGACAGCGAGCTTCTGCCTTTTTGGCGTATTGCTCAGAAGAGATTCTTGTTCAGATCGGTATGATAGCCGACGCTGGCGACGAGGGAGGTCAATTGTGCAGAGCCTTTGACAAAGAGTTGCCAGCTTCCGAGGAGCTGGCGGCAACTTTGAGCAACTTTGAAATGAAAATTTCTTGCTTGTTTGCGGCTGATGAGCCAGCGTGTTTGCTCACCGGGTACACGAACCACATGATTTGCACCTTGCAGGAGCGTGAGCTGCTTTTGCCTACCTTGGATGGGAATGGTGTCCGAACACTCGGAGGACCCCAGTCCATTACTGCTCCGCTGGTTGAGCGGTGCTTGAGCCGGATGAGAGTTTGGGTGAAGCTTGCAAAAGCATGTATTGCTCATGAGTTCCCGGAGTGGGACCTTATCACAAGCTTTCAGGTCTTTAATGTCACAGCTGAAAGGTCGTCCCTCAGCAATCAGACACGTGAGAAGCACATTCGGAGATTATCAAAGTTTTTCGATGTTGATTTGCTGCAGTTCCGTTCCCAACTCGATGACTTGACAGCTATCGCCCGTGTACACGCTCAAAATACATCTTGCACCTCCCTGAGCGCCTGGCAGCACACGGTTCAAGAAGTTTTGAGCACCCAGAAGCGTCGAGACCGACACCCATGTGATGTGCTCCAGGTTGTGTTGGCCCGATGGGCTGGTTGGAGCTCTTCATCATGCGGAGTTGAGCAAAGCTTTGGTCATAGCACTCATTTTGCGACTGCACGCCAATCACATGCATCAGAAGCTGCGGAATGCAATGATATGGTGTTGCTATTGGACCATGATGTTTCCACACAAGGGCAGCTAGTGTCTTTGGCGAGGAAGGTGGGGTCATTATAGCTTTTGCACGTGTCTCAATACATAGTTGACAAAATATACACCTTACCTGGTTTTTTATACATGTAGTTGTGTGGCATTCCACTTTGCTTCATTTGACGCTATAATAGCTGACACAGATTCCTTAGCCCTGGCTCAGGTCTGGCAGCAGTTCTATGCAGCCCCACGTGTCCACAAGCATCGCAGGCTTGACAAAGGTGTGGCCCGGCGAGTAAAGAAGAAAGGCACTGAGGCTGCATGGATTCTCAAAAGGAGGCGGCAGGTGCAAGAGGCAGTCCAAAAATGCCGTGGTTCTGTGCCAGCTGATGGGGGCGTCAATCATGAAGCCTGGAAAGCTTCCCACCAGAAAGAGGCTGACTATCAAAAAGCGGCTCGCTTGAAACGGAAAGTCCAGGCTCTCAAAGATGGACTCCTGCTCCCTCAGGAGGCAGATGATGAGTTGGAATCTTTCATTTTGCAATTGGATGCCAAGAAGTCTGAATTCTTGAAGCCCCCTGATCTGACCGCAGAAGAGAAAAGGAGAAACAAACTCTATGCAGGGCCAACCAAGCCAGCTTTTGTCATGACTGGGCAGGGCAATGGTGTGAAAGCCTTTCTATGTCCTGGCGTTCAGCATGCGCCTGCCCGAGACCTCGGGATGGTAGTTGTCCAACGTCCTGATGTGGCTGATGTCATTGTTGCCGAGAACCTGCAAAGTTTGAAAGAGGAACCGCATTTGTGCGCAAGTCTTCGTGGGAGCTATGTTTTGAGTCCAGCCACACTGCGTGGACAGCCCGGTTTTTGCATCAAATTTGCTGGTGTTGGACGGATGAAGCGCTTTGTGTGGGCTAGCCAGGATTTCAAAGAAGAGACATGGAGTATTTTAAGTTCTACTTTTGTTATTTTTGTTGTTAGTTTGGCAGGGGTCATGTCCAGAGCTGTACCTTGGAGAGTTTGTGAAATTGGGCCCAGGAGAATTCTGACTTCTATACTACCTTGCGGCATGTTGTGGATGACTGCATTAAGCCCTCTGCCTGGCAATGGCTGGACACGGTGGACCAGTTTTTGCTGGGTCGGGGATCGCAGTACGTTGCATTGGTCACACAGAATCAGAAGCAGCTGGAGGCGGAAATGTTTGTTGATTCTTTTCCTTTCCAGCACACCAGTGAAACGGATTAACTGACTGGCAAAGATCTTATTCACTGTGAATGCAAAGTCCCAGATTTCAATCAAAATGGTATTCAATACATTTCAATATTGAACTGGCAATCAATAGCTTGAATGCTTGGCGAGGTGCTGAAGCTGGCGCAGCAGCAGCGCAAGCTGTGCATTTTCACCAAGGATGAAGCTTTGACGGCTTTTGCTAAGCTCGACCAAGGCCATTCTTTCTTAGGGTAGGGTTGTCCGAGAGAGGTTATGGCTTCAGCCAGTTCAGCAGGGGTGTTGCATCTTGAAAAGCAGGATGCCGTGATGTGAGAGCGCTGGGGTAGAGAAACAGGACTTGAATCCAAAGTCAGCAAGAATCAATTTTGAGTTATTCAGTTCTTTAGAAGATTAAATGTAGGGCTCTCAACGCTCGTGAGCGCTAGTGACTGTTGAGATTTTGGCAGTGTTGAGAGAGGTGGGTCATTTTGACCCACCCTTCTCATTAGTCACAAGCGCTAGTGACTCTCCAGAACCCACCCCCTGGTTCAGCCACGCGTGAACGCCAAGGTGCTATCCCGTAAGCGCTTCTTGAAGAACATGCAAGGGACTCAGTGGGCTCTCAAGCTTCACAAGCGCTCTTGACTAATGAGAGGAGTGGGTCAAATTGACCCACTCTCCTCAACAGGCCGCCCCAAAATCACAAGCGCTCACGAGCGTTGAGACATGCACATGTCTTTACATGTCTTCTTGAAGTTTTTTAGAAGCTGCCCCACCCTCCTCAACAGTCACAAGCGCTCACGAGCGTTGAGACATGCATATGTCTTTACATGTCTTCTTGAAGTTTTTTAGAAGCTGCCCCACTGCCACCCTCCTCAACAGTCACAAGCGCTCACGAGCGTTGAGACATGCATATGTCTTTACGTGTCTTCTTGCTTTCTCAAGCAATAGTGTTTTGAAGCTGCGTGAGCTCGCAGGTATGAATCTGTGGCATTCTCGGCTCATTCTTGGTTCAAGCTGTTTTCAGTGCCCATTATATAAGGAGTGCCAGTCGCTATCATGCCTGCCAAGCGGAAGGCTGAGCCTGAGGCGGATGATCATGTGTTGAAGTACGGGCTCACCTGCAAGATTCACCGGACATTGCCTCCCCATGTTCCTTTCCAGCATTCAAGCGTGCGAGACCACATGGTACCATGCTAGTTTAGAGCCCAGGGCTCTTTATGTTTGAGAACCACGGATGGCTTGCTTCTTTTCATTTTTAATTCAACAGTGACTTAGTGTTGAACGTTTCCTTGTCCAAGCTGAGGCGATCCGAGTGGGTAGTGATTTTTCTGGCCTTGGCAGCTTTGAATTGGCAGCTGAGCGAGTTGGCAGAGTGATTGGCCGGACGACCGTCAACATGTTTTCCTGTGATGTGAATCGTCATTGCCAAAAGATGCTTCTGGAGAACCACCGTCCTTTCAAGTTTTACCCGGATATCACTCAAAGGGATCACCAGTCTATGGATTGCTGCGATTGGTATGGCGCAGGCTTCCCCTGCCAGCCTTTCTCATCGGCGGGACTTGGTCTTGGTGTGGATGATTGCCAGAAGAGAGGGCTTTTGGTAGCAGACAGCCTGGCCTATGTGGTTAGCAAGCGGCCATCTCTGGTGGTGTATGAAAATGTGAAAGGGATCATGGACAAGAAACATGCAAGCCTGCTGCAATGGGTCATCAAGACCTTGGAGGACAACAGCTACCGTGTCTACACCCGCCTCCTCAACACCCAAGACTTTGGTATTCCTCACCACAGGTTGCGACTATACATTGTAGGGATCAAGTCTTCTCGTTTGCGACGTGCTTTCAGGTGGCCTGCTCCAATACCATGCCCTCCACTGGATGAGTTTTTGGGTCACGATGGAGACGATGGACGACCTGGCTTCTTACTGGCATACAGTGAGATTTTGGTTGATGGATCCTTTAATTTAGGTTCTTTGATTGAGTTGTGTTTTCTATGTTGATCATATTTTCATTGTGATGCGAACTGTGAGGTTCACTCCCACCTCGGAAGCACACACGGCCCTATGAGAATGTGAAGGAGGCTTACAAGCGGATTCGGTCGGATGGCAGGAACCCATCACAGCAATGCTGGGTGATTGATTGCCAATGCTCCATGGCTTTCCTGTCTTACAGGGAGAACGTGAGCCCATGCCTGTTGCACAGCCGCTCATCACTCCAAAGCTATTGGTGCAGCTCTTTGGGCCGGTATTTGACGACAGATGACCGGATGAAGCTGCAGGGCTATGAGTGCCATGACCAGCGGGCACCGGATTCAGCGATGAACAAGATGCTCGGCAATGCTATGAGCGTGGATGTGGTTCAGGCTGTTTTGATGCAGGCAGCTTGGGCAATGGGGTTGATCTAGATACCGCTAATTCGCAAGTTTCGTGGAAATCTCATGCCAATTAGGCCTTCAGACTTACATGGCGTTGCGAGGAAGAAAAGCTTCTTGCATCGGCTTTGGACAAGTCAAGTTTTTCTATGGTGTTCGTCATTGGGCTTACATGGCATCTTTCAAGTGTTTCGTGCACCTTGCAGACTTACATGGCATCGGGTTGATTCATTATCTTTCAAGTGTTTCATGCACCTTGCAGACTTACATGGCATCGGGTTGATTCATTGGACTTGCAAGTTAGATGAGACATGCAACGCTGTTTGTCACAATGGCTTGATGGAACTGTCAAACTTTCACGGCTGCAGTCTTTTTTGGCTTAGATCATCCTTCCAGTATGGCACCCAAGAAGAAGAATTCCAAAGGTGGTGGTAAAGGCGGCAAGGATGGCCAAGGAAGTTCTCAAGTCCCGGCCGCCATTGTCGAAGTGAATTTTGTGGACAATGGAACTACGCACCCTGCGAATATCGAGTACCTGGACAAGTTGAACCAAGCTTGGTCCACTATTGTCAGCCACCCGGTGTTTGAGAATGTCTCCACCATGGCCCCGTATGAGATCGAGGCTTGCTAGTCACGGTCGGTGGGAGTGATTGCAAAAAGCGTAGTGTTGTTTTAAGGTTCATCTTGGTTTTGGTTTTGCATAAGTTCTTTGAAGCTGTATCGCTGCGTGTTGAAGTCAAATGGCAATTTTCTTGTCGCATAGTATGGGAACCATTTTAGTCTGTGCACACTGTGAAAACTTTGCAACAGGCTGGTTCAGATGAGAAGTCTGGCTTCCAGGCTGTCTATGACCACAGCTCTTTTGTGACGTCTATGGCAAGAACGAAACAATATGCTTGTGGAGGCAATTTGTCATGGATCAAGATGGGCTTCACAACATCTCCTGGTGTGCCATACAACCAGAACTCAATCTTGAAGCTCAAGGACTTCTACTTCCAGGGGCAGGAGGCCCCCCGGCGCTTCCCAGGTTTGATCATTGTCGCAGTGTCCCTCCAGCAGGCCCAAAATGGGATGATGAGTGAAAAGGGCGCTATGGAATCAGTCTCTCCCCCAGAGCTTGTCCACGCTTTTGTGCTTCGCCTGGCTGAGCTTATCCGTGAAAAGACCTCAGATGATCTTTTGGAAGGATGGCTTAGGGTCATCCTGTCTACGATGTTCATGTTTGAGCTTCTTCCAACTGTTGATGACAGATCTGCGCGGGCAGACTCTTTACGGGAAAGCGCTGTGGCAGACTACCATGGGTTTGCCTGGACTGTTCTTCAGAAGGTTTACCATTTGGGTCTCTTTCGTCAACGAAAGGAACGAGATCTTGGCACTCTGAGCGCTCAGCGGGTTGCGCAGCTCTACAATGAGGACAGCCTGAATTGGGTTGATGTTGCCATGGAATGTAATGCGATTAAACTTATGTATGTGAGCTTGATTTCAGATTCCCCTGCCCAAGGAGCGGGCAACGGCGGCAGATTCAGAAGCGATTACAGAGAGCTATGTGGATCAAGCCATGACTGTATGGTCCAGGATGTTGAGCTGCAAAGAAATTGCTGACGTCCTACATTGCATGGATCGCACTTATGGCCATGATGCCCCGTTGAATGGAATCGTGCAGTACCAGCTGATGATCTCCAAGACAAGAACGCAGGACCTGTTGTCCATTTTCCTTCGTTTTTGCGCGCCCTTAAAAACAAGATCCAAACAACAACAAATGAGAATTCTTTGGGTGCCCCTTTTATACCGTCGTGTCAAACAACCCTCCAAAAGGGCACTTGGTTCGGAAGCTACTTGTGCTATAAAGCTTTTCAGCAGCCAGGAAATGTTGCTTTGGTGCCTGAAGTGCATCGAACAGTATTTCACTTGTGGATACCTGACCAAGGGTGATTTGACGACCAGGCAGATTAGCGCTTCCGGTGGTAACAAAGGCACCATTGACTTGTTCATGTTCAAGCGGGAGTTGCTGGACCATTTTCTTGGGAGCTTTGTGGATGAGAAGGTGGAGTGTGATTCCACACGGAAAGCCATCCGCGCTGCGCTTGAATCCCATGACAGTCATCACAAGGCTTTCGGTTGGCCGAAAGATGATGCCCAACCAGATTTGACTTGGAATGCTGCCTGGCTGGAGTCTGAACGCTCTGTGCTTTTCCTGGCCGAGGCGTTTCCTCTCATCTCACGTTTTTGCAGGAAGTGTTTCATGTCACTACTGTTTTTTCTTTCTATTGCTTTTAATTTGGCAGTGTTTGCACTTGTCCTGCTGGCCAGGGGTTGGTCTTCAGCAATGCAAATGACCCAACTTTAAAGCAGGCGCTGAAGAACCGGAAGTCGATCACCGAGGCATTGCAATATGGTGGCGTTGAAGAGCTTGTGAAGGACCTCCTTTTTGAATTCTTATGCTTCGGGTTTCAAACCATTTTTCACTTACCCACCAGTCTGTTATTCAAGCTTCTCCGGATTTGTTTGTTTCTTCTCCAGGAGATTGACAAGCAAATTGAGAAAGAGAAGAAGGAGTCCGGCCAGGCGTTGCCAGGGACAGCACCACAGCCATCAACGCTAAGCATTGATGATGTTCCTGAGCACATTCTGACAACAGGCATTGAGGACTCAAGTGGATGTCTTCATGTTAGTATATACATTTCAAGTCATAGGGATTTGGTTTTTGAAGGGGATTGGATGTTTTGCATGTCAAACCGTGTAACTTAACCTAGGTTTGTGGTTTAATTTGCAGATTGTGTGTTTCCAGGACCTTGAGACGGACGAAGACAAAATTTTGAAGTATAGGTCTATGGCCATGCACACAGTGAAGCAGAGAGTCAAGCTGATTGTGGAGCCTGTCAGTGAATCAGCCTTTGCCACGGCGCTGAGTGATGCTGAGATTGGCAAGATGCGTGGCACACAGGAACGAAGGATCCTGGCTTTGTACGATGTCAAAAAGTGCGGAGAGAGTATAACAGCTCCACACTTGCGCACTGCGCCATTGCGCAAAGATCACTGCCAAAAAGCTGTACGAGCTTTCTTGCAGAGCCGTGGTTCCATGGAGATGCATGAACACGACCTTCTCTTTTTCATGGACGCTGGCAAGCATGGCTCCTTTGTTGCATGTCAGGGCTCACAGTTTGGAAGAACAAACCAAAACTTGGCAGCTTCATGCTTCAAGTTTTGGAAAAACAAACCAAAACTTGGAAGCTGCGTGCTTCAAGTTTTGGAAGAACAGACCAAAACTTGGAAGCTTCATGCTCCAAGCTTTGGAAGAACAGCTTCAAATGTGTTGTGTTGTCAAGAGTGTGTGTGTGTGTGTTGAACCTTGTTTCATTGGTTTGGCAGGCAACGATCGAATTTTCAGCAGCCTGTTTGTCACGGATGAGAACAAACGCATCCAGCATGAGAAGCGGACCATTTTCCTGTCCTATTCTGAAGAGTCTCTTCGCGCACGGCGAGGGCTTGTGCGAGGGGTTGGCAGCCTTCATCAGGTCAGCTGGTGTTATGTTTCATATGCTCCAGCATGTTCCAAGAAGATAAAGGACAATCTCTTGGCAACCATTGAATAAGATGGCTGTGTTGTCCTTGCTATTTGAATGTTTGTTGGCAGGTGGAAATGATGCACGTTTTCAGCCGGAGCAATCTAGAAATGCCGGAGGTGAAGAGATCCATCTACCCAGGGAGCAGCTCAGGTGACTTGGTTGGGCCGATCAATGTCGAGAAGTTCAGTGACCGGCTTTGGCAAGTGACTGAGGCGGAGAAGAAGAAGTACTATGGATCTTTTCGCATTGCGGTTGGAGGTCCTACTGAGACGTCGCCGCAAGAAAGTGCAAAGCGCCCCCAGTACAAGCGCTCGGAGCTAGCCCGGAAGCCAGAGGGTCAGGATGAGAGCATCGCATTTGAACCTATGGCCTATAGCGGGGCTCCTCCAGAGTTTTACAAAGACCTGTTCCACGTTTGGGCTCCGAGGGCCATACTCGACTTTACGGCCTGTGACTTGACGCCTGCATTCATCGCCATTGAGTCCAAGTTGCCATACTTAGGCGTGATGTACACAGAGGATCACATGGTCGCCGGCTACAAGCATCTCAGCCAGCTTGTCTTTGAGGCCATGTGTGACGAGTCGAGCCCCTTGCATGATGCCAAGCTGAGTGCCCTTGTGCACAAAAACGAAAAGCCCAATGACGAGCAGGCCAACAACAAAAAGAAGCGTCCGAGAAAGGGGACATCAAAGACAAAGACGGAGGAGGAAAATGCGGGAGGCGAAGAGCAAGAACAACAGGAACCGGCGGGCGAGGGTGTGGAAGAGAGCGGAAAGAACGATGGTGAAGAAAAGAAGACAAAGAAGCCAAAGACAGAGTCCAAATCCCAATCGCTGGACGCTCTCATGGCCCAGCTGCAGGGCCTTCGAAAGCAGTGAATTTTGAGGAGATCGCTCATGGCCCAGCTGCAGTTGAAAGCAGTGAATTTTGAGGGGATCGATGTGGATCGCTCTGGTGGCTAGTGGGCGAGACTCTCACTGAAGAGTCAGGTGATTTGGCCACAGAGACCAAGTAGTTACGACAAGAGCTCCAGCCCTGCGTTGAAAACCAATGACATTGCAGTGGCTTGCGTTAGCATCTTGAGATGTATTTGTTTTTCTCTCTCTCTCTCTCACCCTTTGTCAGCTATAATTTCCTTGGCGTGAGTTCAAGAGTCTCAGGCTGTTTCAACGTCCAACCAGACGAGGTATGGTCGACCTGGTTTGCTCAGGGCTCATTAGCACAAGCTAGCTCAAATGATATACTGTGCATTTTCCTACATTACCCTGTTTTTGAAAGCAGTGAAGCGAATTCATGTGAGATCAATGCAATTTCAATCAAAGAGGCTTTCCTAGAGCAAGGTTCCTTTGAGGCCTGTTTGATGGCACCTGTTTGTACAAAGTCCCGCACAGATTCCTGACAAGGCTGTTTCAATAGTAGATGTCCATTTGTTCTTGGAAAGAGTAAAACTTTCTTTGATGAAGATACCCAACTTAACATGGATTTCGCTGTTTCAGGCATGGTTTTTTGTGTTTGGAGCCCGTTTGAATTTTCAAAGCATGATAAAACGCAAGACCCACAAAAAACGTTTGGTTCACCAGAAAACCGGCTCAGGCATGGCCTGATGTGGTCGAGGCGTGAGAGATGCGCGGGCAGTTTTTAAGATGTTTGCTGTGTAAGTATACGTGTTCGTGGCTTTTTCAGGGGCACACATGTATCTATATTAAGCATATACATATAAGTTGACGGGCTGAACTATGGAATGTTAGCATGTGAAAAAGAAGGCGCGCGCAGTACTTACTGCACACTGCAAAACAGACCATGAGATAGAATAAGCGTGAAGAGATTGAACGTGTTTAGACGCTTAAAGCATGAAGCTATTATGGTGTTTTCTTGGGGCAATTTCAAGTGATGTGTTCATGTCATGGCCCAAATGTTCACCCGGCATTCATTTCAAAAATTGCAGCTTGCAACGTCAACTCACCAAATGTATTCTAGGTGCTAGGGCGTTCTTAGTAGACAGGTTTGGAACGCGGTTGTGCCAGTCAGGCTGGCAGATATTTCTCCTAAAAAAGCACTAGCAAGAGACTTCACGACCAAGAAATGAAGCAAAAAACAAGCTATTTTTCAAACTGTGTGTGTTGCGCCTCTAGACCCGGTGTTTGAGCCCAGAGGAAGCCAGGCTTTTGGAGGCCAGGCTTGCCACCTCACCCTCTCCACCCCCCAGCCCAGAACTGCTTGGACATTTCTGGGCTGAAGACTTTGCAGTGCAACTCTGTTTTTGTGTGACGCGCCACCTGCAGCTACTCAAAGACGCCTGCTACTCAATGAGAGCTTGATAACAGCTTCATGCAACAAGTCCGTTTGATTGTATGATCAGTGTTTTTGATGGTAAAAACACAGCTTCTAGAGAAGTAACCTTTAGTACTAAAAGATGACTTCGCTAACTTCGTGTATCTCGCAATTCGATGACTTCGCTAACTTCGTGTATCTCGCAATTCGCAATTCGTGGCTAGATGACTTTTTTAGCTGTTATGCTTTACTTTAGATACTTTGCATTTAGCTTCTTTGTATACTTTGCTACTGCACTCCTGCTTGAGCACTCCCAGGTTCATGCCTG